>VWZN01022086.1:8781-40051 GCA_013396955.1 Regulus satrapa | reverse complement strand
TGGTCTCTCATTAAAGTCATTCTCCCTTGCAATTCAGCAAGACAGATAACTGTTGTCTCAGAGACTTGTGCCATGCAAGCCACTGTTAGTGCCTGTTTAGCCTACTGTCCTGAAGGACATTTCAGCAGAAGCACACTGCCATGTTGTGCACTTGGCTCGTGGGAACTGTAAGTATTTTTGCCAAGGAGAAAGTTAATTTCTGTTTAAACCAAAGATTTGAAATATCAGCATAGATTTCTTTTGCTCTTTTTTTAACACTACCCTCTATGGGATTTACTAAATTGGGTAAATGCATCGGGTTACTGGAATCTGGCCTTTTCTCCCAGGGCATCTCTGATATCTATAGTAAATGCTGGCTTAGAAACTTTGTAATTTCCCTCATTTCCACCATTCCACAAACTGGATACAGCATGGCAAAATATTTACAGGTGGGTATAAGCGTAAAACTGGGAACTTTAGGAAGCCCGAGGGTTTTATATAAATATATGCTGTGACTCTTTAGCATAGCACACAGTTTGCATTAGCATCACAGTTGTCCTATGTTACCGATAAGTAAGGCTTTATAAAAGAGAGGCCTTGTAAAACCATGTCTCAGGCCTGTTGCTTCAGTAAGAAAAGCACTATGGGAAAGAGACTCAGCTGAATTAGGGGTAGAAAAATATTTTACATAATCATCGTGTGTTCACACTGTGGTGTATGATGCTTGGTTGAATTATGTCTGTTATGATTTAAAAGTATATAACTGATAGCCAGCTAATGACTTAAAAAGGCCAGGGTTTTGGAATAAAGGAGCACTCCTCTGCACCTGCTTGGGAACCCAGCATCAGTTTGGACCCTCACCTCACAGTCCTGTAATACTCCAGTGCTCTAAAATATCATTAGTAATCAGTAAGTGCCATTTCTACACAATTGTAAAGTTGCAAGACAAAGCATATTTGTTTGAAAAGGAGAGCCAAATATAAGTATAATATAAAAGTAACTTTAAATTTACACTGGTGATCAGACTCTTCTTTCCTATCAAAAAGGAATTTCTTGCATTTTTTTCCTACAATATGTCTAGGAAAACAGTCCCTGAAGCTAAGATTCAGCTGGGCCTTTGGTAATGCTCAGAAGCTGATCCTTAGGGAGGTATGGTTTATGAGTGGAAACACATCGTGCTGTTTCTCTCAAAGACACTCAGCCTTCAAATAATCTGGGGCTCTGCCAAAAAGTGGTTTGTTTTTTTGTTGAAGATAGTATATTTTTAGTTGCTTCAAATTGGTTCCAATTTCATGAACCTGTTCAATTAAGCCCTAAAACAATGCCAGCTGCACTCAGCACCTACAATATGATGCAACAAGAAATTTCATTTGTGTGATTGGAGAATTTTTTTTTTCTTTGTCTTCTACCTAATACCTGTTAGTATTAGCCCATGTCTCTGCTTCTGGGAACACTTGGTGATTTACATTTTCTCTTCCAGTCCATCTCATTTGGCCAGAAGAGCTTTGTGGCAGTCTCTTCCTGCCCTACCACTGGCCATGTCTCTGCAGTGACCTCCCAGGTTGAGTATTTCAGGTTCAGAAAACTGGTAACCACTACTCACTCTGTCACAATACTTTTTTGACAGGCAGAATGTTCATAATAAATATACATGGGGTGTAGATTTTTAAGAGTGTTAATTAGGAAAGGTGGCTTGAGACCCTTAATTCATAATCACCTTCTTAAATTTTCACATCATCTGCTCCATGTTTGTCATCTAATGTCACATAATGTGTGACAGAATGTCAGTTTAGTGATCATCACTGCACAAAACAAGCCTCTATCCTTCACTATTCATATTTCACAAACTGAATCATATGTCTCCCAAGGTTTTCTGCATAGTCTTACTCTTTGGACTCTTTTGATAATGAAGCTGGGTCATACTATTAGATCAGAGGGACTAGTGTCTTATGATTTATGGCTGGAAGGAGGGAAATGAACCAAATAAAGAGAGAATTCAGAAGAAATACCTCAGGGAGGGGAAGAGGGGCATGTTGATTCCTTTTCCTTGGATAGATGAGCTCTGTCTTCCATCCAGAAACTGTGGAATAGCTCCTTTATCAAAGGGACAACAGCATCCATCATCATTGCATTAGAGATGAGATAGGGTACCTTTCTGACTGTCCCTTATGATTTATGGTCCTGCTGTGTCCTAGACTTCGAGTGTGTAGAGGAACTCCATTGGTAATGAATTTTTAAATTAGCCAATTGTCATTCTAGAGATCTCCTTTTCCTTTAAAAATCTTACTTTTAAGGTAAATAATTCAGCAGCAAAGAGGAGGGGGAAGAGGGTAAGGAGGGACAAAGAGTGACATTATTGCATGGACAAATAGTCTGAACAACTTGGTAGCTGTAGATACTTACTTTTTCCAATAAATTTTCTTTCTGACACTATTCTGCCAGAACATTTTCTTTTATATTACAGTATAGCCTAAGACAGAGATCTCCATGGAATTAGAACATGTGGCTAGGAACAGAGAGCTGATACACTGCTAATCAGTTGTGTGTCAAGAAGAGGATCTTAGTAGTATTGTGTTAAAATCTTTCTAGGTTTTTGGGAGGGAAAGGCAGGAGTGAGAGAGAGATTAAGCAAAAGATATCACCACCACATTGGTTCCTGCAGTGTCTGCCTGGTCCTTCTTCCTCCTGGTCTTCTTATTGTTGAGGGTACCAGTGTTGTTCTTCTGAAGGTATCACCTGTACAGAGTCCAAGTCTCAGGTATCCACAGGGGATAGATTCTGTGGTAGAAATTTCTGTCTGGATGGTGACCAAATCTTCACCTCCATTAGGCCTGGAATTAGTTCCTTCCTGCTGTGCCACCTGTACTTATCTCAAGTTCTTCTTGCAGTGGAGAGAAGCATCTTATGGGAGGTTCCTTCCTGTGGCTTTGACAGTTTTATGAGGCTGTTCAGCTGCGTTCTTTAAATCCTTAAAACTAGGAAGCAGCTTCTTTGCAAACCACTTCCATATTTTTTTTTGCCCGAGTTGCTTAACAATGCCACATTCTTTCTCTGAATTCCCTCCAGCATGGAGTTTACAAGCTTTAAGGAAGAAAGACATATTTCATAAGGTTTTGCATTATTTAATTGGCTGGATCACCACTATGCAATCAGCAGTATATTTCTTCTTGGGATAAAGAGTAAAAATGAAAGGGAAGAAAACTCTTGCTCTGATATATCAATAAAGAGGTTTTAAAATATAGAGACATACCTTCAGCACTAGAATGCTATTTCTTCCTTCATTTTATGTTTCCCACTTTTAATTAACACATCTCTGGGCAACCCAATGTCATTTTTACATTGACAAAGACTGTGCAGCGAGTTTGAAACACATTATCTCCAAAGGTTCCTTTCATTCAAAATTATTCTGGCATTCTAAAAACAAGCAAATAAAATTATTCTATTATTCTAAAAACAAATAAACAAAACTCAACCCAAATGGTCTAGTCTTAATCCTGTGTAGTATTCTAAAGTAGATACTTACTCCTCTTTTTGCTTTATGAAAAATTAATGCTAAGCCTAAAATTCTTGGTCCTTGGTTTCCAAGGACCAAGAAGAACCAGATGTAAATCACAGAATCATAGAAGAATCTGAGTTGGGAGAAACCCATAAGGATTATCAGATCAGACTCCTAGCCTAGCACAGGACACCCCAAGAGTCACACCACGTGCCCAAGAGCATTGTCAAATCTTCTCAAACTCTGCCAGGCTAATGCTGTGACCACTTTCCTGGGGAGCCTTTTCCAGTGCCCAACCACTGTCTGGGGAAGAACCTTTTTCTAATACCCAACCCAAACCTCCCCTGACACAAGTTTGGGGCATTTCATCAGGTCTTGTAACTGTTTACCACAGAGAAGAGATCAGTGTCTGCCCCTCCTCTTCCCCTCACAAGAAAATTGTAGACTGCAATGAAGTGTGTCCTCAGTCCCATCTTCTCTAGGTGGAACAGACCAAGTGACCTCAGCCACTCCTCATACAGCTTCCCCTGATAGTTTAATACCTTTCTTGTATTGTGGTGCCCAAAACTGCAGCCAATATTCAAGGCGAGGCCACACCAGAGAATCTACAAAACAACCTAAATCCAGAGTTATGGTCTCTAGAAATCTGGTTTTATCATGTTGCATCTAGTCAAGGAAAAGATTCTAGGAAAAATAGATTGTTGTTTAAAACATA
This sequence comes from Regulus satrapa, assembly GCA_013396955.1. Lineage (NCBI taxonomy): Eukaryota > Metazoa > Chordata > Aves > Passeriformes > Regulidae > Regulus > Regulus satrapa. Next base: position 35,861 of record VWZN01022086.1, on the reverse strand, counting down.
TAAAAGCTGTTCATCGTAGCTCCTCATGAAATTCCTATATTGTGCAAAGTGTTGGCAAGCAAACAGGCAACTTGAATTACATGTCTGCTATGTCTTCTCAATGACTCTTTGTGAACTGATATGAATGTCAGAGGAAGAGGTAAATCTGTATCTGTATATTTCAGTGTGTGGGGCCTGAATCACAAGCAGACTTTTGAGTGCATTTCTCTAGAATGTAGTATTGGTTTATCTGACAGATGGAGAGTTGTTGGATTAACACCCTGGGGATGTTCCAGTGGATATAATTAAATTTAATGGACCATGATGAAGGCAATAGAAACATAGGGAAAATATTGGAGAAGGGTTATTCTTTATTTAGTACTTTGTGGCATCCTAGAGAACTTCAAGCTTACCTTGTTACTTGAAGGAACTGCAAGACAGAGAGGTGAGGACTGAAGCAGAATGAGAGTAAATCACTGAGAAATATGCAAGTTAGAAAGGTGGATACAAAGTAAACATAATAAATTAAAACTGTTTTGCTTGAATCACTTTTTATTGGCTACTAGGAAGAAACACATTTACAGGTGTTCAAAATCATGCTCAGAAGAATTTGAATTCAGTCCTACAAATAACTCCAGGATATCATCTGCCTAACTCTTCCCAGATTACTTAGACCTACTTCTACATCAGCATCTTACCTAAAATGAGTAATGCTGAGATGGAATACACTGCAACAGAGGAACAAGGTTAAAAATTAAGGTGATTCTTAACCAGAGTGTAGTTTGAAGTGCATTAAAAGTAAAGTGTTGATCAAACTTTCCAGTGGCTGCCTTCATTACCAATTTAACCGCTGTGTCTTCTGCTTGCTTCTCAGTAGAATAAGCACACCATTACTATGGACCTTAAGTATGTACTTTTTATGATAATCCTATAAATTCCTGGTATGTTTTCCTTACTTTTATTTCCTGCAGAGGTTAAGTACTACAATGTATTTCTGGTGTCTGCTATATTCGATTTGAAATCAGTTTTTGAAAATATTTTTAAAACTGCACATCTAGGGTAAATAACAGAAGAAAAGAGAGGAATAGGGAGAAGCAGAACTTAAATGTGTTTCTAACACCATAAAGTATTTGCCTACAATTCTCCATTTCTAGGACTTGGTTCCCTTATTTCAGAAGGCAAACGTGAGAATGCCACACTGCAAGAACAATACTTAAATCCACTTTGCAGAAAGGTGACTGAATGTGTGAGATGAAGCCAAATATAGCCAGAACCTCTGCATGTACAGTGCTTTTTGTTTCTAATTTCTTACTTTACTTTACTTTCCTGTAATATGTATTTATTCTTTTGAAAGTTTGTCTGAACTTCTCTTCTGCTTGTGATCCCCATGATGATGGATGATGACAAAATCATATAAAATATTGCCCAAACTTTTTAATACATAGTACATCATCTATCATCTAGGGTTTATATGTTCTAAAGTCATTGCCCTTCTTTATTTAAACATAATGTGAAATTGTAGCTTTTTGAAAGCTACAAAATACTACCCACGCCTTTTTCAATATCAAAGATGTAGTATGAGTCACTGTTTCATTTAATTCAGCCAGTGACAGCTGTGTTCATGCAGCCTTAAAGCAGGCAGAGCAGTGTTATGCAGCCCTTGAAAAAAGCACATTGTGAGAAGAATGACAAAGCCTCCAGAGAGTGACCAGTTAGCTGCCTTAGAAGGCTTTGTTTAGGAAGACAAGTATCACTTAAAAGAGAGGGCTTGCTCAGCTTTGCTACTGCAGCCTGTTGATTTGGTGGAGTAATCAGAGATTAGAGTCTGAAAAGGAATTACAGAAATTAAGTTGTAGGGAGATGCTCTGCTTAAATCCACTTTGCCTTGTTTTCGTAGCACAACACTGTCCCAGAACCACTTGCATTTCCTTTCAGTCATTGCTACTGGATGAGAGTGGACTTGGTTACATTACAAAGACATCTGGGAAATCAGAAAAAGCAGGGACTGCATTCTGTTCCTTTGTATTTTGGTGAGTCAGTGCTGCTCACAAGCAGGTAGTGCTTGAGCATGTTGTTCTGTCTCACACTCTCCTCCTGTGGTAACCAAGATGCTTAAAAGACATTAACTTCAGACTCATAGAAATTCATTCATCATATTTGAAAGCTTTGGAAATAAGACTGATGAGACTGAGGAAGAAAAGACCAAGTGTATCTCTATGCATGGGACTCTGAGGCAGCTGCAGATATATCCCAAATGTGTAGTGTTGAGCAAGAGTAAGGGCAAAAATGTGCTTGTAGTCAGAGCTCACAAGAGCAGTAAATATATCCTGTGTTACTGACCAGGCCCCCAAAACAGAGAATTCAAGAGCAGAGATGCAAACATAACCTTTGCCCCAAGGCCAGGGAACAAGCTGCTCAAACACAGCCACCACTACTCTCTGTGCTGACAGGCATGTGGGGGTGGCCAGGGAACACAGGATTAAACCTGAATTACCCTCAGGAAATACAGCTGTCACAAAGCTTTCACCAGTGCAGGACATGAGAAGCCAAAACTGTGGCTATCCTGGACTGTGCCACACATCCACTTCTCTAAACAACCCTTCTCATGAAAATGAGGGTCTCCTGGGAAAGACTTTTCCTGGGGAAGAGGTACCAGCAAGTGTTTGAGAGGGGGGAAATTTAAGATAGCACAGGGAACCACCTGTACAACAATTTTTTTTTCTTGTTTAAATTTTTTTTAAAAAATTTGTTCATAAGGAAAGGGGTAGAAGGGATGGCATGTGTTGTGACCCATTGGTAGGGGATTTTGTTATAAATTCTCATCTGATAATTAATTTTGTTCATGTCTGAACAAAGACACCAGACCACAGGTCAGGGAATTCCTGTGCTTTATTGTATAGTTGCCTTAACGCTGGCAACCAGCCCTCTGTTTAAGTTCAAAAGGTGTTGGCTAACAAGTCCTCAAGTTTGTACAATAGACTTACTCAAGTGGTTGGCTACAAGCCCTTTATTCTGTCCAGTACCCTTCAACAAGCTCTCAGGTCCTCACAAAAAATTCCTCAAAGATGCTGTCTCAGAAGCAGAAACACTCTTCCACAAGTTCCCCAGTCCCACAAAAAACCTTCAGTACAGAATATGGAGTAGAATATGAGAGCTTTGATTTTCCCAGGCAAAGCAAGGGAGGAGAAAAATAAAGGTGGAGGAGAGAGTGAGAGAGAAAAGAGAATATAGTCTATAGTCCATAGATCTCATGTTGCTCCTGCTGAGTCAATAATGATTAAAATTCCCTGGAATGTGTATGTGTTATTTATACCCAAGATTTTTAAACCCCACAAATTGACATATTTGGCTGCCTTAAAGATGATTCTGCTGAAAAAACAGATTGTGTGATACAAAGATTTGCCTCATTGAATTTATGAATATCAAGTGTAGGAAAATCTGCTTTGCTCAGAATTTGTAATAAATCAGCATATGTTATTTTGTCACAGACTTTCATTTGAGAAAAGGAAATTGCTCTTAAACTGTTAGTATAGAGGGCATATATCTATATGGATATCTGTTTGAGAGATTTTTTTCTTCCTGTATGAATTTTCCTTTGGCAATGTCTAGGCATATCTCTTTGGGGTTTCTATCTCTTCTACAGAGAATTCAGAGACAATATAATTCTATTATAGCTGAACTGTATTATACCTTTCCTGTGGACTTTTTTTTCAGTGTAACAAATGGCTGAGCTTAAGCTTGTTTCATTTTATTCTTTTTTAAAGGGAAACTGAATGTCAGCTGCTCTTATACTCTGTAAGTGTTCACCTACTGGTTTTAGGATTGTGTGGCCAATCAACATTAGGAAACACTCAAGAATATCTTTCCTGAATGCCCTAATATAGATTATCTGATGTCTAAGATTTTTTTTTTTTTCTAATTTAGGAATTTGTGCCAATTTATTGCCTTGCTTTTGTTGACTGTACCCATTGCTGTTGGTTGTTCACCTCAGAGTCCTGCTGGCTGCGCCCTCCATGTAGTTGCTTTCTGGTCTCTTGGAAGTCTAAATTCTTACAGGCCTGCTAACTCTGTCGTGTATTCTGATGAGGTTGTCTGGCTGAAGAAGGTACATGTGAAAGGCCTATAGCACAAATGTTTCTGAGTGAGCATGTCTGTGGAATTATATTGATGATGTGTGGTATGCAGCATTGTGTGTACAGACTGGAAGACTCTCACAAAGCTGCATATGGACCAGGTCTGGATTAAATGTGTTCTTTTCTTCCAGCAGTTTTTGCAGAGCTTTTATATAATAAATCTTTCCTCCTCTTTTCTCACCCCCCAAAAACTTCAAATTTTTTCACGCTACAAATATTCCTTTCCACCTCCACCTCCACTTTCCTCCCCTCCCCAGCTCCCAGTGCTGTGGATGGAGCTGAAATTATCTCTGCTATTTTTCTTTGATAGCTTGAATGTGCAGTATATAGCACCTTATTTGAAAAAGCATCACATTTGTGCACAAGCATCCAGCGATACAAGCAGGGATCTGCAAACAGTGTTTGCTCACTAAATTTTCTATTAATTGTTAAAATCTTTTTCATTACTTTTTCCAAAAACTCATAGTATTTGTTGAGGAAAAAATCTTCTGAAGGCTGAAACCCTGAAGTAATCCCTTAATAATTTTACTGCTGGCTTCTTGTGCCAGTTTTAAATGGAGGACAAAGAAAAAAAAATAGAAAAGAGTGCTTTATTGCAGGTCAAGGTAGCAGCCTAACTTTAGACCTCAGTCACTTTATTTTCCTCTCCTTAGTTAGTTGTAGAAAGTTCTGAGTTCTGGCTCATGAGCAATTTGATGGGTTCTCTTTATGGTGCAGCTTTGTCATTCAGAAGGTCTTGCACCCCCTACTCTCCTCAGCTTTAACTTTAGTACTGCTGAATTAAACCAGCAGCCCAGGAAGAGGTTGTACTGCTCCATCCCTGGCCCAGGGAAGAGGAGTAAGAGGTATTAATTCATACTGTAGAGACATAGACCCAATTGATCTTGGTGCGGCCATAGACACGATAAATCCTCCACAACTCTGAGCCTGATGCAGGTCCCAGTGGGAAGAGCAGAGGGAGTCTCTGATATAGCTTTCCTCTGCTCCTAGTGTTTTCCCTGCAAGCTGTTTCTTGAATACTTACAGACCTCTTCTGAAAATGTATTCTACCTTAGCAGCATGCTTTGAATCCAGAATGAAAACTGGAAAGCATTTTGCCATTTGATTGAATGATAAGAAATTGAGAACCAGGTCCAAAAACCCCTGATTTTTTTAGGGGCTTATTTACAGAAACTGAACCATTTGCAATGGCTTTAATGTCAAAAGTCTTTTCAATTTCCAGACTACTCTGCAGACTGTTGATTAATTCATGGGGAAAGAAATGAAAGTAAAAACACAATAAACCTGTTGATTTTTTTTTTTAAGTATTCAAATGAGAAAGTCAGAGCATCCAAATCTTGTGCTTGGCATTCCAACAATCCATTTCCTGACTCACAATGACAAAACCCAGCCCTAATAAAGTACTGCCAAGCGATTAGAGTAATCTCATTAAGATTAAACTGTTCTTCCCTCTGAAAAACACTGCATTTATCTCATCAAGGATTCTTACCAGTTTAAAAGTATTAAAAGGCAAAAGATTCAGCTCTCTTGCTGGTGGAAAATAATATTAAAGGAACATATTTAGTTTTGTTGCCAAAGGCTCACCTGCATTCACAGCATTGCTGGTTGCACTGAGCTGGACACAAGGAATCATGTCAATGTGGCTTCCAACAGAAAATTTTAAATGTTTTGGCAGGACTGAAATGATAACAACTATAATAAAAAGAATTTGTTCTTTTCTATCAAGAGTTTTAATTCAGAAATACATTTTGAGGCCATCTTATCTAAAGCAATCCCTGTCTTCTTTTCACAACATTTTAATTTGGTTTGTGATGAAAAAAAATTTTTTAAAAAGCTCCAACATGAAAACTAAAATGCTCCAGTGACATTCAGGAGTGAATATGAACATTGAGACTGTCTCTTTACTCAGCCAACTGCTAATACTTCTCCCTTTTCTTTCTTGGATGCTCTAACCCAAAGCAAATCTGCACTCATGGGGATTTCACCACTGGTTTTTGCTGCACTTTGACACTAATTTGCAGCAAAATCTTGATCTCTACTACTGAATCTACAGATAGTTAGAACGACTTACTAAATCTTGTCTTCAGCTTATTTGCTTATGATAGGAAGGAAATCAACCCAAATACAGTTCAGAGTGGTGAAGAACCACTTTTGGTAGCACCTGTGGCAAAACATGAGCTTGTTCATGTAAGATGAAGAAATATGCCTTAGCTGAGGATATGCTGGGGTTCAATATGTGGTATATAGCAAAACCTGGGAAGTAAGAAGAAAAAATGTCTAGAACTGAAAATTAATGTAGTTTACATAGGCTGCTCTGATTTAGACCTCATTAATGCAATTGATGTGTAGTTGAGAATTTAACTGTACACTGCAAAGCTTTTGAATTATTTGAACTAAAAAGGTAGCCTTAATATTAACATTAGTGTATCTGTGTCTCATAGTATTGGATTTTTAGGAGAGTCTTACCCTATTGTTCAAATGCTCTTAAAAAATCAGTAAAGAGCACATGCATCACACAGCAGATAGTATTGTACTAAAATTCTTATTAACTATTATTTATTTCTTTGAACCTACACACTGAACAACAGTCTAGTGTTTGACTATTTGTCAAGTGGGAGAAAGGTCTAGGAGCAAACAGAGGGACAAAATATCTATATTTTAATATTATTTCAAGTACGTATAGTTCCCTACTTGTTGCATTTGACCTATCATGCTGGCCCTTTCTTCATTTGTTACTAAAACTTGAATTAGACCATATGGGACAATTTCTCAAAGTTTTCAGAATGGAAATGAATGATGCAAACAAGGCAAGTCTGTCTCTAGATGTCCTGGTAGATATGTATCTTCTTTCTGTAGATGCAATGCAAAATGTTGCCTGACACCTTGACAGTTTGTGTGCGTGAGCCTGTGTACACTGCAAGGAAGTTATCATCCCACTTCCATGAGGAAATTGGAGGTGTTTTAACAGGTTTTTGTTTTAACAGGTGAAAAAAAACCCAACCAACCAAACAAACAAATTTCCACTGAATTGGTGATTTGTTGTGGTTCTTAACCCTGATTTATTTATTTTAATACATCCAAATAATTTTCATAAAAAGACTCTTTCTCTGAGGAAGACATTCATTAGAAAAATTAGTCATATGACAGATACTTGAAATATGAAACGCTTATGTCTGCAACCATTCATTGTTTCTCAATTCAGATGCATCCTTTTCTTAGATGCTCTCATGTCCTTCCAGTACTCAAGGTATACAAACAATTAGCATTTTGAAAAGGCTTTTTAGGCCTTTTGGTTACTTAGTGAGTTAGATGCCAGGTTGTTTTCATGGCCATTCTGCTGCTATCTTTACATGACAAAATATGGTTATTTTTAAGTCAGAAGTAGGATTCTCTAAGGAAAATAATTATTTTTCACCATATCCATAGTGAAAATGCACTCTAGCCTTTGATTTTGAAGCTGCAGCAGTGCTTATTCTCAAGTACCAATTTTGTGGAAGAGCCATGGCTGATAACCAGCATGGTTTTGCATAGTGCCAAGGAGCTATAAGATCAGCTACCTCGGGCATTCCTCTAGGCTGAGCTGCTCTGAAACCTCTTTCCCTCAGTTTTTCTCCAGGTATCAGAGAGGTGGTTCTTTCTCTTACATGTAATTTTCTCTGACCTTTCTGCAAGTTTGGATCCTTCCCACAGGAAACTTTCATGAGAAAAATCCTATTGTAGCTGTGGTGAAAACATCAAGAGTTTCACTGTTGTTATACTTGTCTGTTAAGATGGATGCCAGTAAAAAGCTGACCCTTTAATTGTTCTTATGCTTCCCTTAAGCTAAGTAAAGTTAATGACTGAAGGATTTTGACAATTTTGCTTTCAAATTTTCTCTCCATAGAAGCAGAAATTTTTAGAAGTACCTATTCCTGGGTTCATTATTTCAGTGCATTCTTACAGCAGCTTCAAGGAAAGTTTTAGTTCATAAAAATAGAGTTTTTTGATTTTAAAAGTACTTTGCACCTCCTTCCTTTTTCAATCTTAGTGACTTCTGATAATTGCTGGAAGTACTTACTTTAAAGAAAACTCATGCCTTGTGTTTAATCTTTTAATGACAATGTAATAATGTTGTAATATCATTATGGATGAAATTAACAATTTAGAAAGAGCTGGTTTTATGTCTTCTCTGTTTATGTGGTACTTTTTTGCTATTCTGCTACTCCTATACTCATTCAGTGTCAGTCTGGGTTAGCTGCAGCAACACTAACCAGAGCCTCAATTTTTGAGAACTTGTGAACGTACCCATTTTAAATGTAAACTGTTCTAGAGTGTTCACAGCAAGCTTTTCAAAAGAACTCTTTATTCACATCTATAAATAAGGGCTATGTTTCTAGGCTGATTCAGTATCTACCATGATGAGCTCTTCTGAAAAGCTTGCCATCTTTTCTGGCATCTAAATGAATGCTAAAACCTTGAAGAAATTCATCCCCAGTTATGTCTGCTAAAATCTTTCCAATTTAGCAAAGTATTGTAATGAATTGATCAGATCTACATGTGTTTCACTTCAGTATTGAAATAAAAACAGTAATTCATTAACTGAGAGAAGATGCATGACTGACTTTTGTTCACAAAGAACATCTCCCAGAGGCATCAATGAGTTAATGTAGAAGCTAGCTAAAGGAGTTAACAGCAAGTTGTCACCAACAGTCCCCTATGGTATAATCTCATGCTTCTCTATCACTATTGCTATAACATGTGTGCTTATTAGCTTTTCTTTTTTGCCATTTTTTCCTTGTATAGGATGCTGTTGAATAGCTGTGAAATACATGGAAAGCTCAGACTTCAAGTGCTTTAGGCACTGTGTAAGAGGTTGTTGCAGAGAGGTTGTTATTTTAAGTGTAAGAAGAGATCTCATGATCAAAGGATATTACTTATAACTCATGTGGCTAGGATCTCAAGGTATGGTTTAGCCTCACCTTATTTTGGATGCTATATAAAGAAAGATTTTTTTTCCCCCAGAATTTAGGATATAAATGCAAGACAGATGAAGATAATTTTAAAGATGCAAAGAAATATCTGGATGATGATGAGTGCATTTAGCATATCTGTGGTCTAATAGTCAAGACTAGTTGTGAATATGTAGGAAATAGGAGAGGAATGGACAATACTAGATGCCTTTTTGTAACCTTTGAAGTAAGAGTTTTAGGGAAGTCAGTGGATATGAATAAGAATGTAATACTGCAGTTATTAATAGGTCGCTCTTCCCAACCTTTAGATGTAGAATAGCAGATCATTTTCATATTTACCAGGGGAGCAGCGAAAGCCAGTAATTCAGGCTAAGAAGTTACATCCTCCCTTTTGTATAAAATTTGAAATAAAGAGTTGTGCAGGCATAAGCTGGGAAAGAACTGACTGGAAAACAAGAGAAATATTTTTTCCATTTGCCACAAAACCAAACAATAATAGCGTATCCCAAAGACAGAGAAGATGAAAAAACTAAAATAAACAAGCTAGAAAAGAAAAATTTAAAAAAAATTTGTTGATGATTCTCACTAGGAACACTTAAAGACTCTGTTTCTCTAGGCAAGGGATATGAATATTTGAACTGCCAAATTAATTGATCATGATTTTTGGGGCTTTGTTCTCTGGCAGCAGGAGTTTCATTTCCTAACAGTCTATTACTTCAAGTAGGCTTAATGTGAAGTAGAGTAAAGGTATAGCTGTACCCTATGATAAAACTTTGCTTTTAGTTTATTATTTTCTAAAAATAAGCTCTCTTGCTTACACACAAAATTTTCAGTTCAGCCTCCTTATAAAAATGTCGTGGAAACTAGGTAGCTGCCAGGTCATCTTGATAATAAGTCTCATATCTCAGTACACTTGAAACTTCAGCAAAACCTCATTAGCATGCAAAATATCATTTATATTCCATATTTCAACAGAAAGCATCATGATTTCCAGTATACAGATGCCCATTCAGAGCTCATTTGCTGCAGTTTCCCTGGTTCATATAATGTATTAACATGCAAGAACAAACTGCAGAGTGGCACTGACTGTGAGCAGTAGGAGTTTGAGACATGAGTTTGAGTTGAGTTGAAGTACTTACATAAAGTACCATGTGTGACCCTAGGAAAGAGTATCTCAGGATAAAATCTGGGGATATATCAGCTACATTAGGACAATTACTTTAAAAAAATCAATAATGTTCTCCTTGACTACCATGGCTTATTCTAAAGCCATAGAATATGGCATCTTATTAATGCCATAATCCTGATTTTTTTTTGTTTGTTTGTCTGTTTTCTATTATTTTACACCATTATTCAAGTAACCTGTGCAGTCTGATTTGTATTTCAGTTTTACCATCAAAGTATCTGATGCAATATAGATTTTTAATCTATGAACTATTTTAAATAGTTAAATCAGTCTCCAGGTATATTTTTCCCCTCTTTCTTTACTTTCTCACCACAACTTCCCCTTCCCAGTTGTTTGGTGGTTTTGGAGTTTTTTGCTTTTTAATTACTTGAGCCAGATTCTCTGGCATGACCCAAATATCCTCTGTCAACAAATACAAAAGCTGACAGCTCTGTGATACTTTTCCTGGCTGATGACTGACCTTGCCACAGCATAGGCTAATTTCAACATTTTCCAAAACTGTTTATCCAAAATTTGCATTAAAAAATTGACAGGGATGCAGGGATGGGTACAGTCTTCTTCTTATATCCATCTCCCTTATATCACACTCAACATACTCAAAGTCCAGACACACAGTAAATCTGTCCCAGAGGACTTATATAATCAAACCAAAAAACCTTGGGAGAACCAGGGGAAATATTCTGACAATGTCTTTTTCAGTCACTGCTTTATGGACACTTTACATTTTTAGATTTTTTATATTTCTTCTTTTTTCTTCTTCCATTTTTCTGGTGGGTTTTTTTTTGTTTGTTTGTTTGTTTGTTTGTTTGGGGTTTTTTTTGTTTGTTTGGTGTGTTTTTTTTTTTTTTTTTTTTTTCAAATTTCTAAGCTATGTTTTGATTTACTAGCAAAATTGCTATCTTTGGGACATTTCTTGGTTTAGCCATTAAGAGAAACGGCATTCCTTAATAATTTATTCAATAATTAATTAAGTATATCTTTCTACAAGTTCTAGAATTCATGCCCTCTAGCCTTTATCATTAAGTATATTAATTTCTGCTAATTTTTTGAGCCCCTTATTCAGTGAGACACGACAACTTGATACAAGCATTGCATGGTGGTTTTTCATGTAATGAGACCATCAGAAGGGGCAGTCCCGTGCTAAAGGCATAGTATAGAAATTAGACACAGACTTCACTTTCCAGTAATGTTCTTTGAGATTTGGAACAAGTCTTCTCACCTTTCTCTCACCCACACACATGTTAAAAAAAAAAAAAAAAAATATGGAAATAATAGGATGGANAAAAAAAACAAAAAAAACAAAAACAAAAACAAAAAAACCAAAAAAACAAAACCAAACAAACAAACAAAAAAAAAACAGAAAAAAATTAATTTCATTGCTCACTACTTTCAATTTACGTCAACTGCAATTTTGATGTATGGTTATTTATCAAGAGTGAGATTTTTTGGTTTTTTTGTTGACTTGGGTATTTAGCTGGAGACCATTGAGAGCAGTAGATTTTAGAAAAGCTGAATGTCCAAGCATTTTATAAAGTGTTGTAAATTAAGTGTGAAAAATGGCTCATTTCTTATTTTTTTTTTCCAAGACTGAGCTAGTTCTGTGAACGCTATTAAAGAGTAATTGCAAATTATCATTATTTATATACCCAGACTGGCTTCGTACAGACTGTTTGTATTATATCCATGCTCATGTCTGGCTTATATTAACGTTAATAGAAGGACATATGTCCTCAGGATGTAGAAATTGAAACCCATACATTATGCTTAATACACATATTTTAGAGTCATTATGTTATACAATGAAATTTCATAGCATGTAAGACCTCAAGCAGCGAAGTGATTTCTCAGGAGTATTGTTAGAAAATGGCACTGGTTTAATGTGGGGTATAGAGGAGATATGATGCTTCATAGAAGCTCCCTGTTCAGTGTTTTACTAACAGTCCCCTAGCAATCCTAACTTTGTGATCCTGTCCCCTAAATGCCCTATCTTAATTGGATTGTGCTTTAGGTAATTAGTTTTCCTAATGCAATATAGTCAGTTCTCTCTGAAATTTTCTTTTGATGCCTAGGGACACATTATGTCAAAACCTGATGAGTTTTCTAAGCTTATGTATGCAAAAGATGATTTATAGTCAAGCTTACTCCTCCTCTATACCAACATAGTAAAGAAAGGAAGGACTAGAGCTATAATCCTTTTGACATCCCCAGCAGGAATCCAAACTTATTTTTCTGCCATTATGAGATTACTGTCTTGCACTAGTATGAACTAGGGACAATTATCCACCATCACTGAGTATGGAAAATGTCTTCCATTTCTATCTTTCATTTTTGCTGGTGAATCATCAACATCTGTGCTTGGACTGGATGCCTCAGCCATGTGCACTGATTGCCAAATAGTAGCTCGAATAGAAAGGGGGAGAAAAAACCTTAATTATTTTACACCCCAAAAATATTGTACTTTTGACTTGACCAAATTAATTTTCCAAATATTTTTATTTTGCTGAACTGCTAAGAAAAGCAAAATGAGATTTAAATATTTTGTTTGGTACTTCTTGGAGTGACATTTTCCAAACTGATAATACCTCATGTTAAATGTATTTTGCTGTGACTAACACGTTGAAAACAATTAACTTTGTTTGATTTTTTTAATGTCTTTGCTTGCTAGAGGTCTTCCTATACGTCCAAAAATGTTGGAAGTTCTAATTCTTCAAAAAAGAACTGAAGTGCTGAGTCCAACCCTTTAAATATGTTAAATTGCTTTAAATTATTTCAGTTGGAGCTTTTTTTATTATACTCCCTGAGTATTTATCTAACTTTTTAAAAATACACAAACATTAATAAGGTATTTCTCTATCGGACATATGATCATATTGAAATAAACACCCAAATGTTTCCTATCTCATAAAAAAGTACAGGAAATTTTGTCAGTTGGTGAAAGTAGCAAAATCAGAGTAACTTTGAGGTAGAAAGTCTCAAAAGTCATTCAATTCAGGAATGTTTCAGTTGTTCCAGTTAAAATTCTCAAAGGATGATTCCTTTGAAATCACCCAGTACTTTGGAGTATTGCAACTTATCACAGTGCATTTTCTCATCAGTGGGAATTTTTTTAAAAAAGGAAAAAAGAAAAATATCATTGAATCTCTGGTCTTTCAGCATCTCCTTCCAGACAGAACATCCTTCCCAAGGGATACATGTCCTACAATTCTCCCATACCTTGTGTATCAGGATGCTAGCATGACAGCGACTGGGGCCACTGCACAGGAACAGTCTGAGGGTGTGCTGCACTTAGGACTAAAGCCCGACTGAGATGTTCTGGTCCTCACCTGCTCTTTCCACACTTCTGTGTTGGTGAAGATTTTGGGGACCACAGTGTAAACCAGATTAAAAACAGGGCTCCAGTACAAAATCTTACCTAGCCCAGTGGTCCAGGTTAGAGCATAATCTCTGAGTGAATGGCATTGGAGGTGGACAACAGAAAAAGGCAGATGTGGAATATATCCTATCATTTTTGCTGTAGAAGGAAAAGTACTGTATAACCTTACCCTGAAAAAATTACACTTCTAGGAACTGCAGCACCTTGGGGGAAAAAAAGACCTTGCACTAATTTTTTCAAGTTTATGCGGCAGTATGAGGAACAGCATAGTGTTTTATCAAACATGATATGTACTTAAAGCTTCTAGATGAACTGGATAAACTGAAATATTCTTGGTTGAACAGGCACAAACCATTGGAGTTTATTTTCTGAATGTAAAATGAGGAGTTTTTTTCCATTTTAAGTGCAGAGATGGTGCTACAACTCATAATACCCCTAAAATGGGAATGAACTAAAATGAGCTCATTACAACATTGTTTGTAGCAGGCAGAAAAGAACAAGCCTCAAGTAAGTCAGTCAAATTGTTTATTTTTCTTCATTTTTCATTCTCATGTCACATTAAGGAAAAGGCAGACAAAGAAGAAAATACCAGTTGTTTTTTCACTTGTGGACAACATACAACATTGAACCTAAAAAAACGAAACCAAGAAGCACATTTCCTGAAGCTGGGAAAATGAGACTTCAGTACTTAAAAGAGCCCATGAAAAGGGAATATTAAAGCAATTTCTCATTTGATTTTCATAGCACATTGCTATGAAAGCTCAGCTATACCAGGCAGGAGTTTGGGGTGAATGTGATACAGAAAGGCTGTAATTAGGCTTAGTAATTAGGCTGTGGTGTGGCTATTTGACTAGTGAGGGACTGGTGCTCTGCAGTCTGGCTGTGACCCACATGCCCAGCTCCCATTTCTGTTGGAAGCACAGAAAAAGGATGGAAGACAGAAAAATATCTTCTTCTAATCTAAAGTTAAAATGCCACTAGGTTGAGTTCTCAGCTTTGGGAAGTGACTCACACAGTTTATCTGCAAGTTTCTAGCCTCAGCTTGCATTCTACATAGAAGCAGGGCAAACCCTTGGCACACTCTCCATGCAGTATGTGGATGTATGCTGAGGATTTTAAGGCAATCTTCCTTATCTTCAGAGAACACAACAAAGTTTCTCAAGTCTATGTGGGTACTTTAAGTTGGCATTTTTGTCATGGGTGGTGTTCTCCCACATATTTTATATTCATTGGCTCTCCTGCTTAGGGATATTTTCTCATGCAGATTTCAAAGGCATGGCAGCCTGGGAATGGGACATTTAGTCTGAGATGTTTAGTTTAACTTACTGCATTCAAGTAGCTAATACGGTTCTTGAGCGCATTTGTAGAGCATTTAAAGACTGTTACACAACATGCAAGAAAACCCTGCTATAAATTTCACCTCCATTCTGTAGGAAAAAATATGGGTTTGGAACAGCTCCTTTGCAACATAGGTTGAACCCATGCTTTGTGCCCTGTGTAGAGGTAAAGAAGGGGTGACCATTTTGCATTGCAAAAATTTTCTGTCTTTATTCAAGACCAAAGTTTGATATCAAAGCTCTCTACCTGGGCATAAAAAGGGGGAGATTTCCTTAGGCAGCAGTTGAATCCTTAAATAACAAATTAATTGCCAGATTTTGGGCAGAGCTAAAAGAAGCAAAGTCAAGTTTTACATGAAAGATGAAGCACACAAAGGGTTCACTTAAACCTTTGGCTGGAAATATTAATGGTTATTATAACTCATATTAATTGTTAACTGAACTAATAAAAACTTTGGTATTTACAGCATTTTAGGCTTAGGGGAAAGAAAGAGCCTTCTCCCTTATTTCCTACAATTTTCAGATTTGCTCAAATCTTGGAAAAAAATTATGAACATCTTAGCCTCTTAAATTAATAAGGACTCTGAGAGGAACACTTTGATGTAAACCCATTCAGCCCTCTCACTACCAACACTGTGATCTCTTTAATTACAGGCACAGTATACTTTATAAATATTTGTTTACAGCTTCCTGCATGACAGCAAGGGGAAAACATTGAAAGAAATGTTTATAATTACAGTTTAATGATCTGCATTTTAATTGAGATTTTTACCAAATAATTTCATAGGAAGACAGGAATGTTCCAATAAAGCTGATTCATGTTTAGGCACTTAGGGTTTAAATTGTCCTACTTTGTTATATTTGGACCTATAGAGACATGGAGACAGGGGCATCAAACTATTTCTAAGTATTAGGAGTTTTTTCCTCACTTCTATTTACAATATTCTGGAAAAAACACATCTTACTTTCCTATATCTGCCTACTTCTGAACAGTCAAAGTGCATTATACAGTGTTTTGATTAAGCACTTTAATTAAAGTTGATAGTGGGGTCCCTTACATACTTGCAGAACACTTGACTCTGCTGCTCTTATTCTCTGAGATGCCCTCTCTGTAGTTCTGCTTTGCTGAAAACAAAACCACACTCGCTTTGTTTTGCATTTGCCTACTTATCCAGTTTCTGCCCTATTCTTTCAGCTTATGTTTACTTGACAGATATTGTTACAGTATTACTACTTACCAAATAGAGAGTTAATAGTGAGATCGTAGAGCTGACAGAACTTCTTCCAAGATAATTTCTGTCAGTGGGAGTTCCCATGTAGGCTAAGCAGGCAGAATTGGACCAAGATGTCTAGTGGTCTGTGATACTACTACTGAATCCTTATTTGGAGCTGTAGAAAACTCCTCTCTGCAATCACTTTGGTCCAGAGTATAAACACAGCCCCAGTAGGGCTAAACTTTATGCTTAGTTCCATTAGATGGTGTTGGAGAAGAATTTCAGAGGGGTTTTTTTCTGTATTTCCTAGGCTACAAAGTGTTAACAAAAACAATCTTGTTACCAATCCTCTCCTTCACTTATCTCTGGTATCTGTGATACCATTAGCCAATCTTAACCAAACCCGCCAGAAACATGGAACTTCTTTTCATGACAACAAGCAGTGTGAGAAAGGGTGGCTCAAGATTGTGTCACTCTGGGAGAGGTGGTCAGTTTGCTCTCTGTTACCATATTTGACACAATTCAGATGCAGATCTGCTAGAAATCAGGTCTGGATAGGTGAGGCGTAACAAAGCAATTACCAGTTTTTTTGCTGCTTTTATTGCAACTTTTTGTGTGTCTGTGTTCATATTTCAGAATAAACTCAGAGTAAAATACCAGATGAATGCAGCTCACTGTTTTCAAAGTAGTCATCTAGTAATTCTGGTTTCCCTACTGCTGTGTTCAGAGTTCTCAGCTTAAATGTGTTTATTTTCTTTGTGATTTTTCCTTGCTGACAACTTCTTAGGCACTCAACAATTCCTAAAAATATGTTTTGTGATTGTTCACTTACTATGAACAGTCTTACTTACTCTGCACTTACTTACTAGGTGCAGAGTTATTTTCTTTTTCTTAATATATACGTAGTAAATACAAATGTTATTGGCAAGTACACCAAATAAAAATGGAGTGCTTCCTACCTTCAGGTATAAAACCGTCCAAATACATCTGCGTATGGTCCTTTTCCAGATGTGCAAGGATTGCTACCCTTTTGTATTGAAACGACCACAACTGGGACCAGACACACTGGGAATGCATTTGAAATTGTGCTTCAGTTTGGTTCTTTGGTAGAGATATGGTTGTAATGTTGTATCTTTTATATTCCACTTTCAGGTTTCTCAGAAACCTTTACAGTATCTCAACTCCAAAACCCAGCCTTGCGTTTTCTCTTGTGAGCTCTCATCCATTTCAATTAGTAATCTTGGTCTACAGAGGTGTAAACAGGAAATCAGAGTATTTTCCTTTCTAGGCTTGAAAATTTCCAATTTGTGAATATTCACTGATTTCTGCCAAGCCTCCCAAGTTATAGAATACTCTTTATTTGAGTGCAAAGTAGAATTTTCAGCATGTACTCTTCCCATGAGCAATTAGATTTGGGAGAATTACCTGAGTCAAATAAAGTACATGATGAGCAAAAAGCTCATGCTCATTTAATTTCAGGTACTTTTCCAGCTGTGTACATGTGTAAAAATAGGTTATGCACTTACACTACACGTAAAAGTCATCCATAAAAAACCTTCTCATTAGATCAAGAAAGAACCCTCATATAATACACACATCTCTCTCTTTTGCATGTAGCTTTTGTAACCCATGGCTTGAATATTATCCTATATCTGATTTAATGAGTATGTTTCTAGTTAAATTCTAGACTAAATTCAAACTTCTTTTGCTTGATCATCTTCCTCCATGGTTTGCCTTTCTTTCTGAGAGATAAGTTTTCTCTTCCAGGCACGATGCATAGCTGTCTCAAGTTATATTGTAGCTGAGAGTCTCTGGCTTTCACTTTTTATGATTACTGTTTTATACTTGTGTTCAGAGAGTATATTCCATGCTTTTTCATATGCTAAGCAGCGAGTCTAATGGAAAACATGAAATCACCAAAAAAACTGGTACTTAAAACCAGTAAAATAAATGTTGCACTTAATTATCTGTACTCTCATTTAACCCTGGGTGATACTCCATTAGGTTCTGATTGAAGCTTCCAGCAAGTGTGTATACACCCCAGGAAACAATTAGTGGAGAGTAGTACTGCACTCTTCTCCAGAATGAAAATACAATCTCAGCATTGCAAAATACTACAACTTATTATTGACATTCCATCTCAGCTGATAACAAGAATGTTTAGTTGCATTAGATAAATATCAATATGTCATGAGGGTTCTAAAATACTAAAATACCTTAGAAAAGCATTTTTCAAATTACATAATAATAATAATAATAATAATAATAATAATAATAATAATAATAATAATAATAATTTTTGTCTTTCTTTACATCAAACTACTGATCAGTAGTGGAAAAAAGATAATGACATGCAGTTAATATCACTGTGGTATCCTAAAGATAATTCATGTTTGATCGAGTTTATACGTGACAAGTTGAAATGTTCTTCCTGTACTAAAATCAGCAGCAGAATTTCCAATGGGACTGGGGCAAAGCAGCTGAGTCACTTGCTGAAAGATGTAATCTTTAGGAAAAAAAGAGAGCTCAGAATATGATATTGTCCCATGACTAAATATAGGGGAAAACTAAGCCTTTCTATCCTTTTTGTGTGATTGCAGAGTGGTGAAATTCTTAGCAGATAAAAGGACAGATCTGAATGTGATATTTACTGAGAGAAGGATATTACTTTTATGAATCTAAATACAGAGAATGGACAGACTGCATGAGAGTCACAAACTCCTAAACTCAGTGTGAGAGAATTATAATCATCAGGAGTATAAAACTGCTATGCGTGTAACGTCAAAAGAGTCCTGACCCATGCCAGAAAGAAGGAAACCAGAAAGAATCTATTTTCAGAAAGTCATATTATTCACTGATGGGAGCTCCTAAGGTAGGCAATAAGGATGTGCCCTGGCATATGAGAACGGATTTCCCACACAGAAGGTAGATATGTATAGAAAATGAAATTATGAGAAAACGCAACCTTTTGAGAATCCAAGATTCAAAAGATTAGCTGCAGAAACTAAATCTAAACAAAAAACACTCCCAAACTGTTTTTATACATAGGGCCAGATTGTATTCCACAGCCTTTCAAACTTCTTTTCTCACTTGACATGTGTTGTTTTTTACCAAGAAACATAAAGCAAATTCATCTTATTTTATTCTTCTCCCTCTTCATAACAGAACTAGTCTTCATAAAGTTTTGTTCTTTTATGCTGACTCCTCCATCTCCTTGGTTGGTATTGGCTCACACTCAGAGTAAAAACTCAGGGAAGTTACTTGAGGAGAGTTTTGTGGGGAGGCTTTATCTTTTTGATTGCAAAGTATACTGTAAAGAAAGTACTGTAACATTGCATAGTTTCTTCCCGGGGTAAAAAAGCCCATCAAGAAGGCCCTAAAAATCAAGTGATGAGTGTGAGAAAATCCCTTTCAATCTAGAGAGAGAGTGGTCACTTCACAAGCTGGTGGTCTTCCCTTTTCTACTGCCAACAACTATTTATCTTCTATTGACAAGACTGAGAATCCAGGACTACTTCTACACTTACTGCTGTTCCCATCCATTTTTTCATACTATAGGGAATTGGACAAGAAGCTCATCCCTCTCATTAAATGCAGAATTTGTCTGCCTGAGGCTGAGTGGAGTGATGTTGCATTGCACATACTCCACTGCACTGATCCATTTCACCCAGGGAGGGCTGTAGAGTTGTATCACTTTCAAATAGAAGGTTTGTTCCCTCTGTGCTGACAGGGCTTTTTTCCAGCCCAACAGCATGGATCACTGGTGGGTTTTGTGTGAGTTGCTACTTAGGGAGCAATTAGAGAGAATTAGTTACCTTGAGAGAAACTCAAAAATTCTTTCAAATCAAAAACCCATGGCTGTTCTCTAACACTCTTTATTTTTTAAAAACTTTGGTCACAAAATAAAATTTTTAAATGTTGAAAATATAATGGGGAAATACTGAGATGGTGAAGAAAATAATTTGGTGCCCTAATGAGTCATATCACTGTTTTACTTACCCCCTTTTTCAGTTTATTAGCAGACAAATGGACATACACACAGCCAGCATTTCCTGGTACTGGCTTGCAGCAGGTTCAGCTAGGTTCAGCTGTTTATGATTCCTCAGATAGTTATCTCTGCCTCTGGATAAGCAACTCCTCAGGATGCTACTACAATGCTTAGATATTTCACCATGTCCAAAAATAATTCCTTGTAAATGTCCCTGAGATTGTAAATTAATCATTTAAAGCTATGAATCACTTGATGTGCCACAAAGGGAAAACAATAGCCCCAGACACAGTTAAATTTATGTCTTAAAACCCAAGGCTTGTAGAAAGAAACAGAATTCTAATTTGGCTAAATACTTCAAACCCAAAACGGAGAGCAAGGCCAAGACCTGCCTTTGAGGAGCTTCTCATCAATCAGTTGAAGCTGTTGGCTGTGGTTTGGGCTGCTGAGCTGAAAAGCTCTCCTGTGCTCCCTCCCAGGAAATGCAAGCCTTCACCCTTCTCTGCCCCTCAGTGTTTAGCAGAGCAAAGGTGGGACACTCACATCTCCTGGGAAGCATTCAGATATTTTTTAATTCCCAGCAGATGTAATCAGCATTGTTACTGATGACCATGATCTGGGTGTGTGTTTCAGGCATGGTCTCATGTGGTGTCTTCTGCTTGCATTATCTGCTTGCTATATCTGCATCATGTAAGTTGCAACAATTAAGGCAAATAAGAAATTGCCTCTCCAAAACAAGATCCTTTTACACTGCCTCCATGAGTTCGTAATATCAGCCTCAACCTAGTCAGTTCTAATGAGATTGTTCACACCTTCAAACTAACAAATAAAATAAAATAGCTCTCCTGGTCACAGAAACTGCTATGATTTACCTCAGAAAAGCTCAATAGGCCCCAAGACTATGGTAGAGCATTTGAATTTCTGCTACACACTATTGTTCTTCAGCGTCATCTGTGAGTTTCAGGTAAAGGCAGGGAAATGCCATCCTATTTAATTATTTGTTTGAATGTGTATGTGTTTTTCTCAGGAGTAACACATTATGATGTACCTGCCATAGAGCACAGAGCCAAGACATAAAGTTTTACAATCCTTTTATCCTCTCTTCATTAGATCCCCCAAAAAACATTCTTACAAATTGCTTCTCCATTTTGTCTTCCTAAAGCTTTATCTTCCTCTCCTAGCCACAGTGGAACTATCTACCATGTTTGTATGTTTTTTATTAACTAGCTGCATTTTTGTACATTGTTACATATAGGTTGTTTTGCATTCTTTTCCAATAGCATACTTTTGTAGATAGATAAATTGTAAATATTTTTTTGTGTCCTGGTACTCTAAACCTTCTTAAAATGTCCCTAACTGACATCACCAATATTTAAATTTGCACAGAATGCTAAGTGTGGGCATTTGACTGTAAGCATATTTTATAAATACATTACTGTGCATGGAGAAATGTTTTTTTATTCCATGATTACACATTTTTCATATATGATATAATATGAGTACATTTAGAGGGACCCCAAGGGTTCCGTTTGTTAATTCCTAGTGGGTGCTAGTGAATTCTAAGGAATGTGCAATCAGAAAAGACCAAAGCTTTTAATATACTTAATATAAATTTATGATTACTGAAAAACATATGATTTAGTTGAATGTGCAATCACTACATGATTGAGCGACACATCTGATTTTATCTATCTTTAAGTAAATATTAGGAGATCTGGAAAGTAACCTATGAAATGAGGTTAGGATCGCTGAACTGTTTGAGATATAACTGGATGGAATATTAGATTAAAGCAAAACTTTTCAGTCACATTGTTCACTAGCTGAAAAATCAATTTTTGCATGACCCAAACAATTTCCCAGTGGAAAACTAAGTTCAGAAAAAAGTTCCTTCAAGAAAAATGAGGATCTTATAATATTCATTTTCATATTTCTTTCAGCATTTTCTCTTCAAATCCTCATCTTATATCATGATAAACAAAATTAAAATTTAAGAAAGAGATACCAGTGCTGATAGAAAAGTGCAGCTTTAAATTCTAAAAATAATGGTTATGCTTTTTCTTTAATCTAGTTATGAGATGCAGGAGGAAAGCACCTTATGCAAACTACATTTTTATTTGTTTCTGGCTGGTTTGTGGTTTCTGTCACTCACCCAAAATAATAAATTATTTATTAAGTTCCATCTTTTCACAAGCTATGATGAAAAATAGCTTAACATATTTAAGACTTTCATTAATTATTCCTGCAACTATGGACTTCTGTGTTCATACAGAATTTGGAAAATAGTAGAAAAGTTTAATGTCTTGCTTCTAAGTATGGAACTAGGAGGATGTGACTAAAAAACTCATGAGATGTCTTATTTTTACTAGACACAGAGAACATGTCAAAACTGACCAAAATTTTTAAAAAATAAAAAAGGAGGGAAAAAAAGGAAAAAAAAAGCTTCCCCAACAAAAAGTAACCAAAAAACCCACCCACACCAAACCCAAAACATTACAAGACCTTCCAAGAAATATTCAGAAGGCCTCATCCTGCTATAACTGGTTCCTGAGCTTCCCAACTATTAAGATTCTGCCATCTTTGATGAACTTGTTTCATTTAAGCAAAAAGAATCTCCTCCTGTCTACCTCTCCCAAGAAAAATCAGCTGTAGGGAAAAATATGAAGTGTTAGGTTGTTTAATGTTGGGGTTTTTTGTTGGCAGGAAGTTCAGGTTAATTATTCCATGTGTTTGATCATATTTGTCAGGAAAAGAGAAGCCATTTTAGAAAGGGTTCTTGATTCTTGATTCTGAAGTGATAAAAAATGCTATGATAGAAAGTGTGGGGTTTCTTTTAATTTTCTTTTCATGCTTTTTTTTCTCTAAACAAATGGTTTTGGCTACTGAAGAGAGAGAAAAATTCAGTAAGAGGAGTTTGTCATATAATTTCCTTGTCAACCTATTCAGAAATCATCTGTCAGATTAAAAACAGAAGAAACTAACATAACAAAACCAAAGAAAAAACAAACAAACAAACAAAGAACTTCCAACCAACCAATGGAACAAAACCCAATGTTCTTTTATGCTGGCACCAGGCAAAAAAAGAAATAACATGTCAAGGGCTTATCTGGGACTTAACTGTTTATAATCTTATGTCTGTGAATCTGCAGAAGTGGAAATTGCTTTGACATTTCACAGTGGTGATGGTGTCTTCATAGTCCTGTGAAGACATCCCCAGCAGCAAGTTCAAGGCCGAGTGCCTCACCTGTCTGCCTGCTGTGAAATTCTGGGAACTGTCATGCAAGCCCATCACCTGGCATGCTGGGAGTTCACAGAGGACATTTTTGGTGCACGTGTCCCTGTTGTGCTGACAGTAGGAGCTGGTGATGTCACTGTTGAGTCCGACAGTGACAGATACACACACACTTGAACAGTGTAACAATGGCATCTTCTTCATGATGGTCTACAATTTTTATACCCCCAACGAACTGTGATCTGAAGTCATTAACTCCATCACAGTAGCTTATTATATTCATTGGTGCAAAGCAATTAGTGTCAGTATACTTGGCAAAAATTTTACAAAATATTTATAAGGCATATACGCATCTACTTTTGCATGTAGTCTAACTACAAGAATTATTCATGTATCTTTTCTAATCAGTTTCCATGCTAATGACCTTGTATTCTTCCTTGCTGTGGATGTACTCTGAATTTATCAACTGCTGTTTCTTCTACTAACTCTGTTTGGCTTACAGGCCAGTTGCCAAGCCCCTCCACATGACGAGATCGGCATGGCTAAAGACAGACATGAAAGGCCCCTGGTCATTCTTGTGGGTCCCTTCCAACTCAGATTATTCCATGATTTTTGATACTCCTCCTCCTAGGCCATGCACTCCTGGAGCACAGCCGTGAAGCACCGACTGTGTCCATTCACCACCCTTTGCCTCACTGGGCACCCCCAGGGCTGTGGCAACACTAACCTTTCTTGTAGAGCTATGCCTTTTGCAGGCACCTTTCCTACTGCCCTCACCACAGAATGAACACATCACATTAACATGGGATACCTGAACCTTGCCCTTCTCTTCCTCATCAGCAGACCCTAAACCACAGAGTTGTAATAGCTTCAAACAGCTTTGCTTCTGGCAAAGAGTGACATTATGGTCTTCCCTGGTATGCAAGCAACCTCTCTTTGGATGAACTGTCTTTCCTTTTTTTTCCCCTTTTATTGGTTTAATGACATTAATTCATTTTTAAAGTGTTTGTGTCTCTTGGCTGTTTTAGTGGTTCTTTAGATGTTTGTGAATCTAATCTGAGCAGAAGTTAGTTAGTCCTCATATTCCAGGCCAGATTCTGCATATTAGTTTAATTCACAGCAAGTACTTAGGCACCAGGCTAAGAGGCTGGACTTTCAAAAGAGCTCCAGAAGTTGGACTGTACAGACACTTAAATTTCCACCATGAATGATAGAGCAATAGGATGTTGAGAGTTCTCTAATTTTCAAAACAACATACAAAATAAAGTTATTTGTCTTGATAAGAAAAGAGAGAATTTGAAAAATCATCCTATATTTGCAGACACTAATTCCTGAAAACGGCACTGCAAATACTCCTGGATTCATTGTTCAATCTATTTGGTGAAAACCCAATTCTTTCTATCACTAATAGAGAATTGCAGGTCTTGCGTATTCTGCCAGCAGAGAAAATTTATCTGTCTTTTTTATCAAGTTTTCTAGATTTTACTTTTAAGCATTTGAGTAAAACTTGGTTTTCAATACAAAACAATCTTCAGGCAAGTGCATTTTCACCTTTAGTTTATTGGAGGCCAACATGTCTGGTTGGATTTGTTGGATGGCTTCTTCAACTCCTTGAGGTTCCAGTGATTTGTGATGTCTTTTATTTGTAAGTAAAGACACAGCCAGCTTTTTTCCAGGCCTCATTATTGTATTATAGAGCTACATAAAGGAGTAAGTGCCTATTGGTCATGAGCAACAAGCAATACTGTTGTGTAACCAAGTCACCCCTTCTGCTTCTTATCTTTTCGTCTTCAAAGTCCCCTTCTCTTTGCAAATCTTCTGCTTTGTGCTAAATAGTTGCTGGTGCTCAGTGGATACAGAAACAGTGAGACTGGCCTAAAAGGTCACGTGGATCTCAGACTCATCCCTGTAAGGGCAGGGCTTTAGCATAAACCATGCCCAAGGTACTGGATTAACTTTGCAGTTGGGATCATAGGCCAAAAGGGTCCTGGTAGTGGGCTGCACGGACGAGGAAAACTGATGCTGAGTACTGATGCTGGCTGGAGATGATGAATCACCTCTTTCCAAGCATGATGTGCCACAGTCTAATGTTGTTTGCAGCATTTCTGAGAGATCCATGGGTATTATGGCAACCTTAAGGGAAAAATTGAGAGAATGTTTTTTTCAATTCCATTTACACAGGGGAAGGTTTCAGTTTTGTATTGAGGAAATTTATTAAGAAAAGACCTCCATCAAGCATCTAAAATGTCCTGTATGCAGCTAGGAAAGAATGAGGACTGGAGAAATGGAGAGGAAATGTAGAAAATTAATTAGGAGATTTAAGACAAGAAGTGAGCACCATTTTTCTTCCCTTTTCAGCAAATTAAAAAAATATTTTTGAAATCCCTAATTCCTTTTCATCTTTCCCCTTTTTCTCGTAAGAATCAGTTTGTCTTGCGTGCCCTGTTAGAAACTTTGTTCTGTTTCATTGTAGTCTCGCACATTCAGGACCCCTGCCTTTTATTCTTATAGACACTGACATTAATAGCCATTTGTCAGGAATGCTTCTGTAGTGACATCCTCACTGAAATGTGGTAAGAAGTCTGCTACTAAGGAGACAATTATCAAGCAGCAAGAACAGCACAGAAAACAAGCATTTCAAAATGGAGTCAAACCTGTAGTGAAACATTTGCCTCCAGCTAAAATAAGCCAGATAGACTAGAGCTAAAACAATCACATGGTGCAGACACATGCTGAGTAGAAGTAGCATTGTTATTTTATCATTAAATCTTCCGCACTTTGTAGTGTAATGTGAAGAAAAAGGGAAAAAAAAATAATAAAAAAAGCAGAAGCTACTCAGCACTACCATTCTCTACTATCTCATGGCAGATTGAAATGTCGTACTGGCTTGGGGCTCCCCTGCTATCATCTAGGTCCACATAATAGAAAGCCACTCCGAGTGACTCACCATTTAATATGCTCACATTCTATATATTCACTATCTTTCTGACTTCAGCAAGATTTTAAATTTTATTTTTTAAATTTATTTTAAAGTCACACTGTTTTCTTTCTCTCCCCTGTTTTTCACCTGAACTATTGGCTACACTTCTGCCCAGAGTACCCAGAAAGGTAGCAAAGGTAAAATATGCCAAGCTCCAGCTGAAATTAATAAGACCACTTTTCATAACAGCAGGAATCCTGGCATGCACTTAAGAGCCTGTGAACTGGATGGTGGCTTTTAAGCCAGTGCCCTGGTGTCTAATTCTTCACAGGAAGTGAGAGAGCAAGCTTTTAATATCCTTCAGAATTGCTCTCCTTGTCCTGTGTGTGGACGTGTTGTGTGAATGGTGCAAAGGGAAGCAAGCCCTACACTTCTCCAGACTTCTTGTAAGATTCCTGCTCCCCCTTCATGACAGTAACAGTGAAAGAATAGTTTCCAGATGACCTAAAATATAGGGATTTCTCTTGTTTGACCTCCCAGCTGGCTGGTTGCAGGGAGGAAAACCACAATTGAGAGATGTGGGAAAAGTAGATGAGATGTTTTTTCTGCTTTTAGTAGGTAGTATAGAGACATAATAGCGCTTTAGCATGTATCTTTCTGGTTGATATTAGCCCTGGGGAGAAAGGAGAAAGTAGTATTTTAATATGTGTATACATTGTTTGAATTGTGCAGCAAAGGAGGAAAAAAAAAAAAAATATATATATATATATGT
>VWZN01022078.1:52851-64786 GCA_013396955.1 Regulus satrapa | reverse complement strand
GAGTAGAAATCTTTGCTTTACTGGGAGGATGGAAAGGATTATTCAGTGACCAAACTTTCTGGTTATAGCTGTGGAGAATTAAAGATGTTTTGAAATATAAGAAGATACTAGAAGAAGCACTCCAGGCTTTGGAGTCAAAATTGTTGAATGATGTAGTTCCAGAAAAAAGCTTTTATTATCTCTTTTGCTCTTATTTTAGGAGGGAAAAAGTGACTTTTCTTCTTTTTAAAGTGCTTGTAGAGGTCCTGTATTTAGTATGGTGGTAGCCAATAGTTGTGTGGCAGTTACTGGTTTTATCTAAGCAGGTCTTGCTCCGTAAATGACTAACACTGCAATAAATATACAGTATTGCTTTCTGAATAATAATGGAGATACAGAATTCGCATAGCATCAGAGTGGCTGTGTGATTATTATTTATATCTTCAATCTGACTTTCTGTAGCCTTCATCAGCCACTTTTGTTTGCTTTTATGCAGTTACAGCTTTGCAGGACTAAAAAGCAAGTGGAAGGTTGTACTATTCTTAAACAGCATCACAGAAGTAAAGTCCTTAAGGTACCATTTTTTCAGAAGTGTGATCGTACTAAAATGATAGTTCTCTCTTTTTCCTCCTTCCAACAGCCGACCATATACCAACAAAGTTATTACGTTATGGTATCGGCCTCCTGAACTTCTCCTTGGGGAAGAAAGATACACACCAGCTATTGATGTCTGGAGCTGTGGGTAAGAGTTTGGGTGGAAGCATAGCGAGGATAAAAACAAGCCAAAAATAAATCCTCAAGTTTCTATCAATCTCTACTGAAATCCATAATGATAGAATTTTGCAAAACTGTTTTACAGCTGTATCCTGGGTGAACTTTTTACAAAAAAGCCAATATTTCAAGCAAATCAAGAACTTGCTCAGCTGGAACTCATAAGGTAACTAGCAAGCACTGCTACATAGTAGGTGCCTCATAAACTCACAGGATTCTTTTAGTGTTAAAATCTTAGATAACACATTGCAAATACTTGCAAATTTTCAGTTACTGCCCCCAGCCAGATGTTAAAGGTTTTGAGAGGCATGTAACACAAATGACTTTGGGACAGACATGAAAGCTTTCTGTGAGTGTTCCGTCTTCCTGACAATGTTCAGTTGATGAGTAAGATGGGTTTTTCTAAAGTAGCTGGAGTTGCCTGTTACTGAAATTGTAAAAAGAGTAATCAGAATGTCTGTAATTTTTAAGATGATGTTGCAGCTTGCTTGCAGGAAATCAAAATGACAACACTGACAATAATAAGGAGCAGTGGGATTTGGGAGGAATAGGTATTCGGCATGCTGCTAGCCATGAGTTCTTGTTTCAAGCATTCTTGTTTCAAAACCCATGTGCATGGACTTTATTACTTTTTCGGGAATATTTCTGTTCCCTTACAAACTGCCTTCCCTTACAAACTGTTCCCTTACAGACATTTGGCGGAGATAAAAATTCTGTTTCTTTCCTTGTTCTTAGTAAATCATAGAATGATAAATATTTAATTCAGTGGAACCAGAGCATCTTTTTCCTTCTCTTTTTTGAGCAAGCAATATTTGCTCTTGATTTTGATATCATAATCGACATTGTAAATGAAGAGATGCTCTTCCTAGAAACAAGGGAAAAAAAGGGTGAGTCCTACAGAACTTACGGAAAGTGAACAGTAAATAGTCAAATTAACTTAATAAAAATATTTGGAAGTTAAAATGAGATGTTTTTCAAAACAGATTGAACAGTAGCATGTTTCTGTATAATGTGTTACTAGCTGGCCTGAAAAAATGAAGGTTTTAGGAGGTGCAAAGTAGATTGGGGTCATTTTTTGCATAAGAAGAATTAAACTCATGAGTGAGGGGAATTTTTGGTTTTGAGCACTAGGTGGCATTAAAGCACATGAGAATGTGCTCAAAGTTTTTCTTAATTTGTGTTTTACCTCTGGTGCAAAATTCTAAAACTTTTATGTCCTTCTGCTGGAAGCTTCTGTTTGTAGCTCATTTCTTGTCTTCACTGATGCTATCCTTTTTTTATTGTTTGAACATAATATATTGGTTTTCTCAACACCTCTGCTGTAATCATGTTGCAGTCAACAATTCTACATTTATCTTTTCAAACTTTATCAAAGATACAGCAGAAGTACATTCTGATAGTAAGAGATTTATTTTATTCTTCAGCCTGAAAATTACATACCCCAACCAGCATAAATTCAGATTGGTTTGCATAGCACCTGGGGCATAATGAATAGATCATTAGGTCTCTTACACTAACCATTTAAATTTTATGAAAAGGAGGGCTGAACTAGGGAAATGTGTTTTCAAAATGCCCTTTTATGACTGCCTGCATCAAAATTTAAAACCATGCATATGTGGAAGTACTTTATTCGTTTTTTTACTCAGAAGTGTGGTGTTGATCAACTTGTGCATAGCCATCTTTGGTTTGGAAAACAGGATGGGGATGGAATATGAGGCATAAGAGTATGGAAAGCTCAGTTTGTGGAGATAGATCAGTGAAATCTACTTTTTCAGCTATTTGATGTATCTTCCTTTGGTGGCATTGGGAGCTAAGGACATAAAAGTTACTCTATATGTGGCCTATCCAGTTCTTCTAGTCACATACCTGGAGTAGTCTTCAGATGTAGTTGGTTAAATTTTTCAAAGTATTTGTATAGAGGATATGTGGGCTGGACTGAGGCAGAAACACTAAGTTTAGTCTGTGTGGGGTGATGACCTTTTGTAGACAATTCACCATTATTTAGTGGTGTTGGGCGTTTGACAGTGGAGAAAGTTTAGCTAAAAATAACCTGAACGTGAAAATGGAAAATTATTTATTTTCACTGTATTTGGAAGAATAAAATGACAGCTGTGGTCACTTGTGGTTTTGGATCTCATACCCTTTCTTCCCTTCTTTTTGGTACAGCCGAATTTGCGGAAGTCCTTGTCCAGCAGTCTGGCCTGATGTTATAAAATTAGCTTATTTCAACACAATGAAACCAAAGAAGCAGTATCGTCGAAAACTGAGAGAAGAGTTTGCTTTGTAAGGATGAAGAATTAGTTTAGTCAACTTTAATACCATTAAGTTTTCCTGGAGACTTTATGAACTTCAGTATTTTCCGGAGAATGAGCATAGATCAAGTGTAAAGAAAAATGGCTTTAGGTTCTTGTCCTTCCCATGATACCCACAGAGCTTGTATTAACCCATATCTAATAGGGGCTTCAAGAAGAGGAAAGAAGGCTCTAAAATTTCAGCCACCTGTCAGCTTTCACCTAAGAAAACGTTTGGTACACCTGCTTGTTGCCCTGTCCAAATAACAGCTCAGAGTACTTAATTGTTTTTTATTGGTAAAACTGGCTACAGCTGTATATATAGTCTGGTTGACGTTAATTTCTTTTGGGTTATAAACTCATTCAACACAGAGAGATTACCTGAGCTATGTGTTCTAAAGTGCTACAATTGGACTAGTTTTGTGCATATATCACAAATGAAAGGTATAGAAAACAATTGTAAGCTTATTTTAAAGGGTTTGTTCCCCTCCTTCAGCTACAGTGGGAATTTCGTGAGAAATGCATCATTCTGATCATACTAATGAGACTAATATCTTTGAAGCAATAGAATTATTTTCTGTAAATCAATTAAAAGTCCAACTCTGAGGATAAATTCCAACACGTAGTTTAACAGGATAGTCTTAGCTTTAAAATGTGGGTGTGGTTTTTTTGTAAGGATACGGTTTCAAGCAGTGAAATAACATTAGGTGAAGAAAGCTTGGGTTAGATAATAGCACATGTAGTAAAAGGTGAAGTCTATTTCTGCCTATTACTATCAAGCTCAAGTTGTGGGTGTTTTTTGTTAAGTTACCTGAGGACTTAGTGATGATCTTGGAAGGGATGTGTTTATTAAAATTTTGCACAGACGTGTGTGATACAAAATAAAGGAGTGGCGCTTTCCTCTGTTTTGCACTTTTGTAGCATCCCACCAGCTGCATTAGATTTATTTGATTATATGCTTGCACTGGATCCCAGTAAGCGCTGCACAGCTGAACAAGCTCTTCAGTGTGAATTTCTGCGGGATGTGGAACCATCTAAAATGCCTCCTCCAGAGTAAGTAATTTCCACTGGGAATGCTACTGACCTCTAGGAAGTGTGAATATGCACTGATTTAAATAAGTTCATTGTGGTTCAGTGAAGGAGATGGTGGCAGAGATGTTGACATATACAATTGTTGAAAGGTGATTCTGCAGTAGAATGCTTTTGTAGCTAAGTAACTCTTATGGAACAGATGACAGTTGATTTGTCATTCCTATAAGTAGTTATCAAGTTACTACCTTTAAAGAAGATACTCTTCTGTGAATGTTTTTAGTATTTAAAAAGCATAATTTCCTTTTTCTCATGGTTTATCAGTGTCTACTTTTTCCAGGGATTTTGAGGTCCTCTATAAATCCAAATTGCTTTCTTTGATGCTAGAATGACACTGGATATAGAGTTCTGCACAGGTACCTGAGAGTTCAAGTGAAATACAGTAGATTGTTTCATGAGCCAGATGAAAGCCTTGGTTTAACAGGCAGGAAAAGTGACTTTGTTTAGGGTTGTTCCTGTCAGGTTACTCTAGAGGGAATGTATTGCAGTGTTCTGTAGGATTTTTGCAGTGACTTTGCAGTCATTTTAATCAGTACAAATCATACTGGTGCATGTTCTGAGGAAAACATTGAAAAGATACTAGAAAATCTGTAGGTCTCATTATTCATTATTTCCTCAATATTGCTGTCAGCCCATAAAATCTATTCTATTGTTTGAGTAAACTGAACCTTCAAGGCAGGCTGTATTGACTCCTTTTTATTTAAGAATTTTTTATCTAAGGATTTTATTAAAAATCTTGTTAGACTTACCTGTTACATACACAAGGTTGTTATACATAGGTTTTTCATATAGACATATATATATATATGAATCACAGAATGGGTGAGGTGTGCAGGGACCATAATGGGTCATCTGCTTCAGCCTCTGTGCTCATGCAGGGTCATCTCAGAACACATGGCACAGAATTGTGTCCAGATGGTTTTTGAGTGTCTCCAGTGGGGGAAGACTCCACACCCTCTCTGAGCAAACATTACTAATGTTCCTGAAGCCGAAGATGTTTCATCACCTGAATATGACTATATCACTGGATGAAAGTCAGAAATCAGCAATCTCAAGGTGTTTGCTGAAGTTTCCGAATGACTTGCACTGCATTGTTGCTTGTGTGCATTTTAAAGTAAGTGAATGGGAAGATCATCTTTCTTTAGGAATGTGGTAATGCATCCATTTGAGAAGCTGATATATGGAAATTCAAAACAAACTAGTCATTGGTGTCCTTTTAAAAATACTCACTTCTGGCACAGCACTAGAAAGTGTTGACTCTTCTCCTGAGTTGAAGTGTTGGCTGCTCTCTGTTTTGGGAAGGAGCAACTGTTCATCCAAAGAAAGTGACATGCTGATTGGAAGGACCTTAGGATACTTCTCAAAATGAGTTCTTGTTTCCAGTTGTTTTTCAGAAAGTACTTGGCAGGTGGAGGGAGAGAATAAAGGAAACAGTTGTTATAATTGCTGTTCTAGTGTCTCTTGTGATTTGTCAGGTAGTTTTTCCATGTTCCTGGATGCTAAGAACTGCTAAGACAGTTAATATGTAATAGGAAAACAGAAATCATTATTTTTACTGCCCATCTCAGTGTTTCTGTGGGTCTTCGTGTTCATCAAGAAATCAGAATTGAGATGCATGCAGGGAACTGTAACAGAAGGAGAGAGCTGGTGGCAGATAAATTTCTTGGGGAAATTTTGCTTCTGCATTCATATCTTATATAGGATATCCCTTTGTTCTTCCTGGTATTCCAGCTTTGCTGGTGTCAAGTTATATTTATTCATTCTACTTATTTCTGCAACTTTTTCCTTTTTTTCCACCCTAATTTCTTTGTTGCCTGAGCTGTACACTATAAATATTGGGTAGCCATGTCTGTTACTGTGGACAAATATGTGACCTTATGACTCAGCAGTACTTTCATAAGCAGACAGAAGGACCCTGAAAAAAAGGTTTCATATTGATAACTTGGTTTTCTGGTGATATGCAAGTTGTATTTCATAGCAGCTGTGCAGCATTGATTTTGAAGTTTTGAATTACACAAATAATTAGGAAAATAATTCTCATTTTAAGATACTTTTTCCCCCTTTTCTGCCAGGAGGACTTATGCTTCTGAATGAGGCACTCAGTAAAGAGTTTTCAGCCAGAAAAAGCAGATCTGAGATTTTGCTGTCTTCTGAATGTTTCCTGATGCATTTCAGAGTTCCAGTAGATTCAGCTTTCAGAAGTTACATTTTGTAGCATTTAAGTGTTTTTACCAGTATGGTAAAAAGAAAATTTAAAAATTGGGATAAAACTGATTATTTCCAATTATTCTTTGCAGCCTTCCTTTGTGGCAGGATTGCCATGAGCTGTGGAGTAAGAAACGCAGAAGACAGAAGCAGATGGGCATGACTGATGACTCTACAGCAGCTAAAGTCCCTAGAAAGGACCTGTCTCTGGGCATGGATGAGAGCAGAACCAACACCCCACAAGGCATGCAAACTTCTTCCCAACTCAAAACTCAGGGCAGCTCTAGTATAGCACTTGGTCAGTAATATTTTCAGTTCTTACAATTACCTACTACTAGGATTGCACCTCTAGAAATTTTAGATGTTATTTGCAGAGTATTGGCGTCTCCTGGATTCTTGAGGGAGGGAACAGTATTGTAAATTTAATCCTTGTTACAACAGATTTACCTTTGTTATTGGAAGCATAAATGTTCCTTTCCAAATTTACCTAAGTTTTCAGCCTGGTCAGAGCAACTAACTTGCTTGCTCTGTATTTTGAGGGGATTTTAGGTCTTGCTCATCTATAATTCTTTGGTAATTCCACAAGTCAGTGGCTCTTTAAAGTTTCTCACAATCTCCATAGATAGGATAAGCTTTATTGGTATTGATTAACTGATCAGAAGGCAGCGTTTAGAAACAATTGTAATTTCAAATGGAACAGATTCCATCTGCATGTTAGTCTTCAGCTTTCCAGGTTTTTTGGTCTAAATCAAGGTGTAAAAAATACCCAAACACCAANATAGATTTTAAAAAAAAAAAGGTTCCAGTATGGACACCATTTGAGATACTCAGCAGTTAAGTGATAGTTCTTATAAAATATGTAGAAATACAAACACTAGCAACACCTGTAAGTTAAATGTAAGACCATTATTGGTCATGCAAAGTAACCATAAATCCTATGGCACTGATAGAGGAGTTCAGCTAAAAAACACAGTTTATGCATTTGTAGCAGCTGACAATTTAATACTCACCATTTTGAATCAATCCTTAATTTAACAGTAGAGCAGAGTTCCAAATATTCTGTGCAAAAATACATTGAAAGCAGTTATTTTGATCATATTTTATTGCAAATTATTGCCTCTTTCTCCATTCATCTAGTTTCACACTGTAAACCAGCGGTGAGATTCTGCTAGTCCATATGTTTAGGCTAAAGCTTTGGAAGCATTTCCAAAAATTACTTTCTGTAACTTTCTCCCATCAATGAAACTATACTATAAGAGTCCAAAAGACAGTTGTTATCTTCTTTGTGCTTTTATAACATAACAGCCTGATGAGAGACTACTAGTCATTAATACTGACTATGCAAAAAAACCTAAGCAAATAGAGAAGGAATCATTCAGACCTATATTGCTGTTTGCCCATATGTACAAAGAAAAATATGTATAGATGGAAAAGAAGACAGTTTAATTTTCAGTGGAGCATAGAGGTATTTCCCGTATTAAACAAAATGCTTCTGGAAGCTGTAATGCACCCTAGATATTATTATTAATAAGACACATTATATAACTCTATGACCAAATTAATGCTTTAGCCAAAACTCTTGCATTTGTTTCTAAGCACCCCAAAAGGAGAAGTTAAAAAGATATTGTATCAATTGCTAATGTTCTGATTCATGAATGGGACCCCTGGTTATTGCATTTTGCAAATTAACAGGAGCTGTTCAGAGCTCAATAATTTTGTTGTGACAGATTTCCCAGAATACAGTTTCCTGTTAGAATGAATTTAAAGCTAACCAAGGAGTATGGAGTAGGTAGATTAGTTTCCCTGTTTCCCTTTTCCTACTGAATTTTTCCTGAGAGTCTGAAAGAAGTTTTAATGTTGAGAATACCATCCTCAGATGTGACAAAATCTTCCATTAATCACAACATCTGAGTGAGAGTCAGCAGTATAAGGCATAAGAAATTGTGATTTGTTTTTTTTTTGTTGCCAAATAGAAGGTGGATTCTATTCATGTAGATACATTTTGAAGTCCCTGGATTCTGCTTAAGTAGGTTCCAAGTGCTTGTATCCTGGTGCACATTCACAAGTAGAGTTGTAGGTTGGGGGTTTTGCAGCACTTCGAGCTGTGCTGCTCTTAAATCTTGCAAGGCAAGTACTTAATATTTTTGTGTATCATGCATGGCTTCTAATCTTCTGTTAGTTAATATATTGGTAAGATAGCACAATGGCAAAGATAGAAGAGGACTGAATGCAAGTGTGCTCACCTGGGTTAAGAAGAATTCAGAGCTCAGCCAGCCTGCTCACATACTCTTTTTCTAATTTTTAACTGCTTTCTTTTTAAAGTTTGCTCATAAGGCATATTGCAATCCATGCTGCTTCATTTCTTTAAAATAAATCACCACAATGGGTGTTTGAAGCTGAGAAACTACTTTGATATTCAAACTTCCTTATTCATATTCCCCTGCATCATCATAATCTGCTCTTATGTGTGGCAAACTCCATTTAATGGAATTAACTCTATATTATTACATATTTCCTGCTACTGAGTCATTGACTTAGTGTCCCTCAAAGTAACCATTTCCTTTTGCATTTATACTGTGAGTGCCTAGGCCACCTAGCACCAGGTCACTTGTGCAGGTGTTAAAACCCAGATGCTGAATTAGAATGGGCTTGGAAGATGATTTGAAATGGGTTTTGCGGATGGCTACTTTTTAACAAAGGGTTGTCAAAGATAGGGACTTTTAGGAGGATTGGAAATTGGATTCAGCTGTCTAAAGTAGGTGGCCTTAAGCCCCAACTTAGTTATATTGTGGAAAATTGAGCTCTAGCTTGTTATTTTTCTATTTGTCCCAAGTGCATTTGTGCACCTCATAGAAGTCACTTTGACTATCTTGGATGTCACTGTTCCATTTCCTATACATACTCCCCAGAGAGAGTTAATATGTAAAAAGATTCAATTTCTGGGTCATCCAAACCCATGCTTTGCCAGTCATGTCAGCCATGCTAGATTAGTAATCTTTTGAGTTTCTGAAATATGCCAGTTCTAAATAATACTGAAAACCACCTTTTTTTTTGTCTTTAGCAAAAACAAGCACTGGACAGCAGTTAAACCAGAATGAAGTGGCAATCCTGCTAAACCTGCTACAGTCTAAAACAAGTGTTAGTTTGGCACAGTTTGCCCAAGTATTGAATATTAAGGTAAACCCAGAGACCCAGCAGCAACTAAATAAAATAAATCTTCCTGCTGGAATTTTGTCAGCAGGTGAAAAACAGTCAGAACAGCAACAGCAGCCGCCGCTGCCTCCACCACCACCTCCAGAGCAGGAGCCTCTAAAACAGCCCGTGGTCACACAGCCCCCTGTGCCACCTGCTCAGCTGGGTCAGCCTAAAGTTGAGACTGATGCTGCCCAGGCAGCCGTGCAGAGTGCATTTGCTGTTCTGTTGTCTCAGTTAATAAAGGCTCAGCAAACAAAACAAAAAGATTTTGTGTTGGAGGAGAAGGAAAATGGATCAGGAAATGAAATGTCATTACAACTCAGGCAGCCTCCAGAACCCACCACTCCTGCATCTGTCAGCCGGGACGACGTGGAATCTCCAGCATCTGGCTACCCACATCTGATCAAGTCATTGTACATGTCTGCAGGTACTGAAGACCTTTATTGCTAACCAGCAAATACCTCGAGCACTGGAGATGTAATAGTTTGGGAGTAGAGAATTAACATGTTTGCCATATGAATCTGTGTCAGAATAGGAGATTAATTTGATTTGGTTACATTTTACATCTGGATCAGAGAATTTGTCTTAGTCTAACAGGTGCCACACAGACAGAGCAAACGATGATACCCAACCTAAGAGGTACACAAGTATTAGTGATGAAATTATAAATCTGGGGGTTGGGGTTTTCTTAATGGTGAGATTGGTGGTGAAGACAGTCTTTTCTAGCAGATGCATAGATGTAATTTGCCAGTTTTGACTGTGTGTTTAGGTAAAGCTTATTTTGATGAGACAGTATTTTATTTTGGGTTTTAATGTTGACTTAGAGCAGTTCCTTAGTGTCAAATTCAGTGGTTACCAGTAACTGTCACACACACGGCTAAAGATTTCCATTGAAGTATAGTAGTGGCTTCCATAGTTTTCCTACAGTTTAGAGCTCGGTTCATCTTTTTGGGCTGCAAATTCATGGTTTGTTATGGTGGTTCATATATTGTTTTGTGGTGTTTGCAGCTGTTGAAATAAATACTCTGAAAGGCTTTGAGGCTGTTCTTGGAGAGTTTCAGGGTTTTTTTTGAGAAGTGTACTTTTGTTTGTGTTTATTTTAAATCTTGAGTTTTGCTGTTCTTTGATAGGATGGCCTTTTGTCCATTGAGACTTCTGTCCTTATCTGTGAATCTTTCTTGACCCTTCTTTGAATTTTTAGTGCTTGTGTTGCTTTTGTTCTGTTTTTTGGTTTTGCTGGGTTTTTTTTTTTTTAAGGAGCTTGTACTGTTTTTCTTTAACTGACTGCTTGGTAATTTTACTTTAAGGAGCAACCTGCATCATGTTCTGAGTCAAATGAGCTGTTGCCAAATTTTGTCCAGAATAATCAATATAATTACTGATAAATTTAATAAATTAATGAGAATTACAGTTAACAAATCTCTCTGTTTTTCCGGGGAGGTCCTGTTATTTGTATACTTTTATTCCAGAGCTTTTCTTTTTCCTCTTCTTAGGTCAAGAGGATTTGGTTAGGCAGTCTGAGATGAGGCTTCTGAACCAAACACCTGAGCAGGAGCACCCTCGGATCTTGCCTCCAGACCAGCGTCCGCCCGAGCCACCAGAGCCTCCGCCGCTCACTGATGAAGACCTTGACTATCGGACAGAGAATCAGCATTTGCCTATAAGTAACTCTTCAGGAGCAGATCCTCACGCGGGAGTGAAAGCAGCTCTGCTGCAGCTGCTGGCTCAGCATCAAGCTCAGGTGACAACAGAGGAGCCAGTACAAACGAGTGTGGATTATCAGTCTAGAGACTCTTATGTAACAGGCCCAGACTACAAGGATAACTTTGTGTCATCGTCCTTCTCATCTGCCTGTTACAGCACTAGCGATGGAATAGGAAGTGGCTCATCAGGTGTATTAGAAAGGAGGAGTTTCCTTGGAAACTCAGATATTCAGTCTTTGGATAACTACAGTACTGCTTCATCTCACTCTGGTGCTGCCCCTCCTCCATCAGCCTTTCCAGAATCCTTTCCCAGCTCAGTAACTGGCTACAGTGACATTTACCTCAATGCTGGCCCCATGCTGTTCAGTGGGGATAAAGACCATAGGTTTGAATACAGCCATGGCCCAATCCCGGTTTTGGGGAGCAGCAGTGATGCTTCCACAGGACCAGAGAGTGTGCACTCTTTGCCCACAAAGATGCACAACTATAGCTATGGAAGTAATTTACAGGAAAATCCTGCTGGCATCAGCCACATGCATGGACAGACCTGGACTTCACCTGCCCAAGGACCTGGCTATTCCCAAGGATACAGGGGACACATTAGCACATCTGCAGTGAGAGGGCGAGGCAGAGGATTACCATATTGAGTATCTGTTTCTCCTCAGGCACATCATTTTTATCTGGAAAAACTTTTTGACCCGC
>VWZN01022078.1:26324-52830 GCA_013396955.1 Regulus satrapa | reverse complement strand
AGCAATTCAACAGACTTGAATATTGTTAATTCAACAGCTTTATTTTTATGTGGAAAAGGGTCTTGCATACAGTAGGAAAAACTTAAAAATGCTTACAACTCATGCTGTCTAAAACTAGATTACTTGATTGTACATGTTCACAAACTCTAGTTCTGACTTTCATTTTGTATTTTGGCAGTTTTAAGTGGATGCTAAATTTAGGGGACATCAGCTTTTTATGGCACTCTTTCAGATATTCTGAACTATGCACATTTGTGCTTTTTTTGTAAGTTTGGACCAACTTTTATGTAAAAAAAAAAGAAATTTTACAACAATCAAAGCAGGGCACTGATTTATTTGGTGTTTTTCTTTTTACAGAACTACCTTTAGACAAAGGTCACTGTCAGTCTTTGCACTGCTTTCAGTGTTATTGTGGAAGGTGTACTTTGTGCGCATTTCAGATAATAAAACACAACCTTTCTCTTGATGCAGAATTTTATAAATATTTGGTCAAAGATTTTTTTTTCTTTCAAGAAAAAAAAAAGAATGGATGTTCTGGTAAAATGTTCCCTCCATCTCTCATGCTTGTTTATATAAAAACTGTTTTACTTGAATGGTAAGTGCCTTAACATGTAAGCTTAAGGTCTGCAAAAATTTGGAAGTACTTAATAGGTCACTATGAACATAAACCTAGGTAATTAACAAGAGAATTCACATAATAAGCTCAAACAGGTTTTTTTGAGCACTCAGTCTTGTGGTGTTTACTTCATATGGGCCAGTTACTTAGAGACCTGATCTTACCTAGATAAAATGATAATTTCCAAATAGAACTTCTTGAGAAACAGTGAAAGTGAGGAGAAGAATGAAGAGTGTAGTTTTTCCTCAGCTCTCTATTGGAGTTGTAATAAGTGTTTTAGTTCCTCTTCCAAATGAACTATACTTTATATGTCCTTACCAAGTGATGAAATAGGTTTTTTTTCTCTTAAATGTCAACAGCAGTAATTTCTTTGTGTGGAAAGCTGACACTGTTTGTCTTTTTACCCCAAGTACTGCATTGTAGGAAGTAACCAAAGGAAATATGATCAGTATTTAAAACAATGGCAAAATATTTGACACTAGTTGTAATTCACTGTAAACTTGTGATTGTGCCAATTATTTGATTTTATGTCTGCTATTCCACAGAACATTTTAATATTGGAATTGAGTGTCTCGGAACAAGTAAAATTATTGAAGTATTATAGTTTAATTTATAGTTAAATAGTCTTCAAGTCTTACCAAGAGCCACTCCTCATACTAATGACAACTTTCAGCAAGTTGGGTTTTTTTTTGGTTTCCTCTGACAAATGGTCTCTCTCCAGCAGAGAGGAGGTATGATTATATTTTGCCTGTACATAAAGGATGTCTTGAAGCCCATATTGGAAACAATTTTCCAACTGATTATCCAGTTGATAAAATCGGTACCTTATGTAACTGAGTGTTTAAATACTACTTTTTAAAAAGTAAAATTTCTACTTACACTATTACAAATGTCTTGTCAATGACTTTTTGGATTTTCAGAATAGAAGCCAAAGCTGTCGGTGTTTTGTTTTAATTGAAAATCCTGATTCATATATGGCTAATTCCCACACTGTAGAGCATGGAGAAACTCCCTTTGCTAACTGTTTAGTGTTTGAGGATCTGGCAGATGAGGAATGGAGAGAGTCCTGCTGCTTACACTATCCCCAAATCTGGCAGTTGCTTTCATTAGACACAGTAGAAAATCCTGCCATCTGAAAATAAAACTGGCCAGGTCAGAAAGACTTACAACTTGAATAGCCTGTGCTTAAGAAAGGCAAAAGCTTCAAGTGAATGACAGCACACTGGACCATTTTTTCTTTGAGTAAGGATATGCCCATAGCATTTATCTGTTAGTAAAATTTTAAAGTTAAAAATAATTAGTGTCACTTAGATATGGATGGTGTCGGCTAAGGCTCTTTGTTAACTAATCTTTAAAAACTCAGACCCACAAATACACACACAGATTGTCCTTTTTTTTTTTTTCTTCTAGAATCAAGCAAAATACTTTGAAAGCTTATATGCATATTTTCACTGAGTTGTGCAGTCTGGGGTTACTCACCTGCACTTGAAGTGTAACTGCAGGCAGTAGTTGGCTAAAAACACAGGTAAGTTCAAATGGAAAATAGATCTCAGAGAATGAAATTAATTGACTTCCAATACAAAAATACAAGGTAGAAGTTGTGGCTCCTACCTTCGACATAAATTTTAAAGTCAGTTAGCTTAATTCAATGCAGAGAAGCTGGTCCCCTCTGCATCTGTAAATATGTGTGCAGTTTTTTTATGGGATGGCAGTACTCTCAGACATTGTTCTACCAAAATGGATTTCAGTCTTGGCCATGAAAAAAACCCCAACAACCCTAGCATAAGTAATTCTGACTGAGAAGAGAGGAGGTACAATAAACACTTGACTTGAGATCAATCACAAACAAAACTCTGGCATGCGGTAGCAGATGAATACTGTACAATGACTTTGCCCCAGCTTATTAAGGATTACTACCCCATGACTTTGAACACTGGATTTGCCTGGGACAACAGTGTTTAGATAATTGGGAGGTAAAGTTAATGTATTTCCATATATATGATATGACATACATGTGATAACTGAAAAGATTGCCTTCTCTGCAACCCAGGCAATCTTCTTGGCTTGTTTGCTGACACTTTTCCTCCTGGCATGGTGGAGGCTGGGTGCAGGTGTGGAGCTCTGCCCTTGAGGGTGTGGCAGGAGGACTGATGCCTGCAGCTACTCTCCCCTGGCCTGGAATTGTGTCTGGCAGGTTAGCAGCCAGGAAACTGCCTGGATCTATGAACAATAGATCTGCATTCATTTGTACTGGACTTGTGTATTATCTGTCAGCATTTTCTAAAAATTTACATGATGAGGTGCTTATTGGTAGGATTTTACTCTTATGCATGATCTCCATTCAGCAGAGAGTCTGTACTAGTTTGGCATTTTACATAATGTGGCTGTTTTTGCATTTTTAATGCAGTAGTAAACATTCTGAAAACAGCATTATTTTTCTGTGGCGCCATGGCTTTTATTACTTTCTCCCTCTTTCCTTTGGGTTTATGCTTTCTGTGCTGCAATTCCAAAGTGAGCTACAGAGACCTGGATACTACATCAAAAAGTAAGTGTTGTGTGTTTGTATTTCTAAATAAATATAGTGAAATACTGTAATAATGGACTATCAAATAGCAAGTACTCCATTACTTATATTAAATGGTCTTTAGCCATACCAAGAGGAAGAAAGTGAGCGTGACTGGACTGTTTATGACCATGACTTAAAACACTTAGACTATAATAATGCTTAAATTCAGCCAAAGGAAAAGGAAACCGCTTTTATGGATTGCTAGTTGTCATTATCCTGAACAGAATGAGCAGTGCTAGGAAGGAAATATAAAAATACTTGTATCCTTAAATGTTAATATAATATCTTGGAAAAATAATTTTGAAATGGCAAGCTTCTCTGTTTTATTATCTTTCCATAAAATGTGGTCTCTTAAATTTTCTCCATCCCACAGTAGTGTCAGGTGCTGTCTAGAAGCAGAGGCAGTAAGTGCTATGTTGTAAGTTCTTACAGTTTTGAGTGCTCTTCTCCTTTTGCTTTCAGTTTTGGTGAAGTTTACAGTTGGATGAGTTTAATAGATAACTGTATGGTAAAAACTGAAGTACTGAAGTAACATGGGATACCTCTTGTCTGCAGGCAAATTAGGTCTTGGACCATGAATTCTGTTTCCAAGAGAGAAAAATGTCAGATATACTACTTGCATTCTTCTTTTCATTAATAAAACACGCAAGTGTTTTGCATACATCATTTCTCCAGTCTGGTCTGTTAGTGTTTTTTACATGAGGAAGTTTTGGCTATTACCCTTCTTGAGAGTTTTGGGATGTTCTGTATTTGCAGAAGTGTGTCATGAAATTAATGAATCATCAGAAAATTTATTTTAGTTCTATATTTAAAAATAAAATTACCTTGGGTTGACTTAAAATCAAATTAACTTGCTTATCAGGGTTAAGAAACTTTATTGCAGGAGCTATTTCAAGACAACTTAATTTAAAATAAATTGTTATGCTTCAGCTTGCTTACTCTTTGTTATTTTAAGCCATTTGTATATAAAATGTATTGTGCGGCCTGTAAATAAAATACATGAAAATTGAAGTCTTTCCTTGTTTTCCCTCTCTGGTTGTCAAATAGCATTGGCAAAACTGAGAATGTTTTCAGTGTGTTGAAATTCTGCAAGTTATTAATAAAACCCATTTATTGTTCCAGTCCTGTTTCAAAGGAGCCCTGCAGGGATTGGCAGTGTGAGTCTTTGCTGGCAGCATGGATAGTACAGGAGCCAAGGTGCAGCCGAGCTTCCCTTCGATCACTGATGGCACCCCAAGAGCAGGCTGAGTGCTGGGATGTGGGTGTGGGACAGGGGCTTTGCCAGTGCTGAGAAGCTGCTGTTCATCACCTGTGGGCTGCTCAGGATGGTGGGCAGTGGACATGGTA
This sequence comes from Regulus satrapa, assembly GCA_013396955.1. Classification (NCBI taxonomy): domain Eukaryota; kingdom Metazoa; phylum Chordata; class Aves; order Passeriformes; family Regulidae; genus Regulus; species Regulus satrapa. The sequence goes on along the minus strand of VWZN01022078.1, from coordinate 48,301 downwards.
TTTTTTCTTTGCAGTGTCCAAGCACAGGTGCAGTTAATATTGTCCACCACTGTCTCTTTAAAGATGATGGTGTACATGTTAGAAGCAATGGGAAATCAACCCCAAAGAGCCAGGTATTTTCAGTGTCTGGTGAGACACTGAATTGAGCCTGGCTTAAGCAACTGTTTTTTGAACGATTGAGGCTTTTCTAGTTCATTTTTTGTTTTGTTTTGTTTTGTTTTTGTTTTTTTCCTACTATATTAGTTAATCTAATGAAACCTTTTGAATCTGTCAGTAAATGCATCCAAAAATATGGCGTTGTTATCTTCAGTTCTCTTAAAGTTGGGCAGAGTGCTGCTTCATCACTTGTCATTGATAAAGTAAGTAGATGGGCAGTAAAAATTTCGTTGGAAGTTACAGGGTCCAGCAGCAGTTACATAGGTGTCATTTGACATTTGGCTGACAAGATGTGTAGCTGTAGCCCAAAACATCTCATCTCTGGAAACAGTATTTTGCTGACAGCTACAATTAAAACCTGACCTTCAGTTCTGGTGACAAGCTCTGGCTGTATTTCACAGGGTGTTGACTTGTATGTAGCAGATCTGGCAATTGTGTGTAACTAGTTCTAGTTACTAGCTCTAGTCCGCTCAGTTTTTCTCATGAAAGCTGCTATTGTAACTCATAACAAAGTTGTGATTGGTTCAAAAAAAAAAAAAAAAAAAAAAAAAAGTTTGCTCTGGTTTATATTGGAGCATGAACCTGAAATAGTTTGAGAATGGTGTGGCATCCCTTTCAATGAGCTCTTACTGCCATGGGGGTAATGCAGCTGTGCAGTGAGGTACCAGTAATAATTCCAGTGGGACCTGCATTTCAATCAATACCCTCACCTGAAAGTAAAATAGTATTAAGTGAAAGAGGAGATACGCAAATAACTGCAGAACAGCTTGTATCAACACAGAGCAAGGAATGGATCTATGCAATCTGTGGCAATAGAGGAAACCAGTTCTCTTGTCAGAGCTGTGAATTATTGCCTCCTAGCTTTAAAAAACAATTCAGTTTTGCAGATTTTTTAATTTTTTTACAATACTTGAAACAAGATTAAGTTGCTTCTGTTTTTAAGAAAGTACCCCACCATGTGGAAGAAAATGAAAGTTGGGGCACTTGGCAGTTGCAGTAAACATAGGCAGAGAGAACTTCATTTGACAAATAAGGGTAACTTTTGCTTTTCCCAGTCAACTGCATTTGCTTTGATGGAACTTAAGGGTTTTGCTTTTAAAGTCATTTACTTGTTATGGCTGCTTACTTTGGGCTTTTTTTTTTTTTTTTTAATTGCCTATGAGGAACTTTGAGCCTTATGGTAATACTATATTTTTCTTCAGTTAGAGCAGCCGTCACCAATAGGCAACACTTGGATCACTTCAAACAGCACAGCTTTAATAATTCTTCAGCAGTTCCTCTTGAGGTACTTTGGGCATACTATTGATATGGCAAATTCTCATAACATGGTGAATGTACCTTTAACAGGACTTTTTGCAAAGAGGCTTTGTGAAGATACTTTTTTTAATATTAGGAAATACAGTGTAGAGGAGACATAGCTGGTTAAAAAGGGGTATACTCTAGGGTAAGAATTACAGAAAACAGCCTTGTACTCACAAGCAGATCTGACAGCTGTGTGCTGTCCTTCAGGTAACTTGGGGGAATAAGTAGTATTTGACTTGTGCAGATGTCTCTCTGCTATACTCCCTCCTTTGTGCTAGATTGGGGTATTAGTTGCTAGAGCACATAGCTGGAAGCAAGTTTTTAATGTGCAATGTCTACCACAGGTGCCTTTTTTCTTTCCTCCTGCAAGTTCTTTTCAGACCTGTTTTACAAATATGTAAAGTATGTCAGTCAGCACATTCCATCATTGGGAATAGCACACTCTATATGGCCTTTCAAGGATTTTGGTTTTGCCCAGGTGTCAGTGATCAGGAAGTGCTGACGTCTGCTTGCCCTGCCTTTGGGACCTTCAGAGCATCCATGTCCTAAGAGCTTCCAGTGCCACTTTCTCTCCTTGCTCTGTCTCCAGATCACCCTGAGAAAGGAGAATGGGCTGTACAGAGAACTGAAGAGAAGCCTGACTTTAGGAGGTGATTTTCCCTGAACAAGGAAGAGATCATTACTACTTTATTTTCCTTCTCCTTCATCCAATTGCAAAAAGGGTCTACAGGGATGGTTTCAAAGAAGACCATCAAAGAAGATGTTTTGGTGATGTTTTTTTGTCTTGGTTTGATTTTTGTTTTTAAAATGTTCTGGTTTTCTTTACTGGTATTGCCCTTCAGAAAGTATTTGGATTTTAGAAACCACCTGCAAATTATTGTAGGATTGAGAAATTGTGACTGCTGCTTTGCAGCTAAGATGATAGCAAAAAATACATGAAGTTACAGAAGAGGAACAGGCCATTCTGCCTTCCTGCACTAGAGCTAAAATTAAAACATCCCCACACTGGAAAACAAAGGATGATGAGTACAGTGGACAAAAACAGCAGCCAAGTTATCCATATGTAGTCCTGTAGCCTCTCCTGCCCCACAAATAACACTAGAAAACTCGTGCCATCCCTGGGCTGAAATCCTTCCCCCTCAAGGCAAGGAAGGCAATGGACCTTCTGACTGCACAGGCACTCTCCTGCCTTCTTTGCAGAACAAACATTAATTGTGACCATATTTTAATCCCATTTTTTCTAAAAATTGTTTGTGAGGGGGAGGGGGTAGAGAATGCAAGAAGAACTGCTAGATGACATGAGAAAGGAAGAGGAATCTATTAATACTGTTTATGAGAAGTGGAGTAGTAAATAACAGTTCAAAACGTATCTGCAGATGGTCTGGCAATTCCACATCAGGAAATTATTACTCTAAACCTGGCAGATTTTAGAAGCTATATACATTTTTCTCCTCAGACTGATCCTTGTTATGGATTACAGATCCTGCTGTGAGACTTCCAAGCAAGCACAGACATTTATGCAAGACAGTGAAACAAGACATGCAGGTAGCGTTAATAATTTTTATTTGCAAAATATATTTGCCATTACAATGTTACTTTTTGGGAATAATGACAAAACAGCCAAAAAATTCAAGATAACTTTGCAGACCTGTTCTATCAGAAGTTTAACCCTATTTCAGCTTCTAGCATCAGATGAACTGGAGCTGACCTTCTCTTTCAACTCCTGAGATCTTAGATCTCCTGGGAAGCTCCAGTTTAGTCTGGATTTAGGTATTTCTTGCTAGTCTCAACTGTTGGAATGCAAATTCTTTCTTCAGATTCAGGGAAACATTCTGCATCGTTTAAGTGGCTGTCATTTGTTGCTACCCTGCAACCTCTTCCACTGTGTTTTTTTGTTTGTTTTGTTTGTTATTTGGTTTTGGGTTTTTTGTTTGTTTTTTTCTTTTTGATTCCTCAGTCCTTTATTAAGGTTTCAGCATTACGGAGCTTTTGTATTGTAAAACCTTACACAATGCCCTTCATTATGGGAAGCTGTAAGTCAAAGCACTGAATTAATATTTCTATCAAGTTCTAAAAATATCAGATTGTTTGAGACAGTCCCAGTATAAAGCTTCCTCCTGTCTTGGCTAAAGTATGTTTCTGTCTAAATATTTCATCCATATGACATATTTGTAGTGGCAAGAGCAGAAGGGGAGTAAGGAGCATCCAAAATAACTAAATATGGTCACCGCAGTCCATCATAAAATAAGGAAGCTGGTAGTTTAAATTTAGGTGAAATCATCCTTTTCCTCTACAGAATTGGGAAGAAAAATGCTGTAGGAATGACAGGGATCAGTTATATTGATTAAATAAAAATAAAAATGTTTAAAACCTTCTGATAATGTAAGAGACTGCAGCTAACAGGAAAAAGTCAGGATTTTATAGGCAGAATAGAAAGAACATCAAATATAGATGCCTCATGGACACTCAATTTGAAAGAATCTATTTTTTGTGGTTTAAGTGTGATAGATATTTATAACAGCTTCTGCTATAGGAAATGGTGATAATTTACCAAGTTTCAACACAATGCAGAGACAACAGTTTACAGGACAAAATCAACATGAAAAATGCACAAACACCTGCTTTGCTGTGCAGTGTTTAATAGGACATGGATTCCACCCTTTCCAAGAAAGCACCATTTGGTTGTGTAATGCCTTGACAAGTTGTGCAACTGTGTTGAAGGATTTCACAGGAGGAGAGAGAACACATCCATGGCAGCATTATTAAATTCATAACAGACCCAACAAATGGGATTAGATTTCTTATTGGTAGGATGCTCCAAAGTGCACCAGGGAAGCTGGCAGCTCCTACTGTTCTTCAGAGCAGTTCTAAAACTGTTCCTAAATGGGAAGGCAAAAACCACCTCAAGTTGTCATTAAGCACTCTGTAGGTAGTCATAAAAAGCAAGAAATCAGATTTGTAACACTTGTATTATACGCCCTGTGTTTTGCAAAGCATTATCTACATAATGTGAAGTATTAAATATTGCTGGAATATAAATTCAACATTTGCACAGCTTGACCACTACTAGGAATGCATTAGCAATTTTAGGATTGATTTTCTGCAGCTCTTAAAAAACAAAATGCATGAAAAGACTTATAATTATGGTGACAGTCCCATGCTTTAGAAAGTGATGATGTCACTTAAAGCTCCTGTCCACAAAGAGTCCCCAACCATAAACCCCTTCAGGACCTGAAACTTCAACTCTGGAAATCAATTCTTCTGTTTTGAAGTATGGAAAGTTTATTACAATACATTTTATAATACTGTCATAATTAGCTTTCTGACTCATTAATCTGAAAAATTGAACCACAGGAGATTTGGAGACCAGTTGCTGCACCAGATTAGGCATCAATCAGTTATAAAGATACTGGTCATTAAAAAAAAAAAAAAAAAGAATAAAAAGGTCTTGTTTAATTAATGTCTATTGAGCTAAAGACTGTTTTGCTCCATGCTAATTGCTTGAGAATCTTCCACAGGAAGGGACTATACTTCTGATTACAGCATACATAATTTCCATATGCAGTGAAATTCAATAGAGTAAATATTCTTTTTCTAAGGAGATTGTGACCTCCATTGCTATGCTGTTGTGAATAAAAACTTAAAACTATTTCTTAGTCTGAACTAAAATCTGCAATGATGGCAGGAACAATTTCAACCTAAGGATGAAAACCAAAACCCCTGTTAACTTCAGCAGGGACTTTCATTTATTTCTCCAGTGACAGAATTTCCCTTTTAAACAGAATGTTGGTGGTTTTTAATAAAACCACTTTCCATTTAAAAAAAATATGCATAATTTTGCATACATATTTTGGCCACAGAAGACACTCTCCTGGAGAGCTGTGAAGCACACAAACATCAAAGAAATCATGGAAATCCTCATCTATTTAAAGACCTTGAATGCTTATTCTTTTGTTAAGAGCAATGTTTCTGAGTCTATTTGTATTTCCACAGTAGATTTGAAAGGTGCTTGAGGAAATTATGGAGTTCTTTTCAGAGCTCTATCAGAATTTGGAACATTTAACAGTTAGAGAGTAAGAAAGACACAGAATTAAACAGCTACCACGTGTTATTAGCATGTGTTGGAAAGCATGGCTGACTTTCTGCTTGTAACCCTCCTCCTGGGAAGGCAATGCATTTGAAACTTGATCTGAAAATGTTACTGATTAGGGAATGCAATAGAGAGACCATAAAACACCAGATTCTCTGCTGCTGCTAAATAATAATAAGGGTTAAGCAAGAGATCTCCTCTTGGGATTCATTCATTATCCCATATGTAAAATGCTGGACTAATAATGTTATCCCCTCTGAAGACTGATGTGATGCTTAATGAAATATATTTCATGTATTGGTTTAGGTTTATATTAAAAGGAATGTTTACATATGTAAGGTGAATTTCTGTTTAGCAGGATATAGGGATTAAAGCTCTTTCTACAACTGTGAATCACTGTTCTCCAGTTTGCCCAGGTCTTCCACTCTTGCCTATCTGGAGTAACAGAGAGGCAAAGTAATTAAAAGATGAGCCTTGATTCCTAAAACAGATATAAAGAGGTTGTTTGTACCTCCAAAGAGAAGCACAAGAGATGGAGAGGCTTCCACTAAAATACCAGACTTTGCCTAGGAATCTTTTTTTTTTTTTTTTTAAGATAGCAACTCTAGTTTAATGGCTTTCTTACCATAAGCTTACTGTACTTCACAATTTCCTTTACACACCTTAGGTATATGTCAGTTGTACAATATTGTCAATTTTTTTACACAAAATACAAATTCAGTTTGATACTATTTTCAGACAGGATCGATTGTATTATTAACTTCAGAGTTTAACAAAACTTGTAGCCAAAAGATTGATGAAATATGTATGAGTCCCAGCACTTCATCTGCATTTATACTGGATAAAGGCATGGAAGACTAGTGGCTGAAAGTGGCCTGGTCTGGAAATCCTTCTGGGATTCTTTCTATTCTTATGAATGTAAAAGACGGATGAAGTGACAGCAAGCAGATGTCTGTGTTTACATGACTCCGGAAGAGACCTCTCTCTCTCTCGGGAAACTCAAAGAAAAACATCAGCACAGAACATGGGCAAGAGTCCAGAACATGTTAAAAGTGTCCCCATAAGGGAAACAAAAGAGTAGAAAGCTGAAGAAAGGTAAGAACTGCATTAATTCCCTCAATCTTTCTTCACAGGCTCCACAACATTGTGGCAAGCCCTGCATTTTCTTTGGAGTCACTTTCCACCAAGTTATTCCCAGTATTCTTGCTGTGGCTGACACTTCATTTGAACCAGATACTTCTCTCTTAAAAGACTTCCACTCTTTTGTGACTTAAGCCACCCATACATGATGCAAATGGCATGTTTTTGAAGGTGCAGACTGTTTCACTGGATCATCTCCATGCCAAAAGGTGCTGGAGGGGCAAGTCAGCTGAACTGATGATCCTCACCAGGCCCAAAATGGGATTATTTATTTTGGGATGCTTACCTAGAAACAGACTAGTTGAAGTAATATGCTTTGACTAGACATGTCTCTGCTGTTTTTCTGAGATACATTAATACTGTTAGAATGACATCAGAACCTTGCTCCTTCTGTCTGCTCACTGCAAGGTTTCAAGACTGAAAGCAGTTGCTCTGTAGCAGACCTTTGGGCTGTTCAAAAGTGTCTAAGTAAAATTTAGCACTGAAGTAACTAGAACTGGACTGTAATTGAACCAGCTTTTTAAACTGGCAGTAGATGATGAAGTTTATTGAATAGGAATGGTTCCTAGATGGACAACCTTTTTATTTTTGCTGCCCACCAAACTCCCTTCTCTCAGAAATGCACATCTGCTTTTCTTGTCATTCATGGATTTAAAAGCAGTAATACATCCTGTGGCTGCTGAGGCAAGAATACCTGATTTTATGCTTTCATGAGGTAGTTTTCCTCCATTCAACTTGTACTATCCACGAGCATATCCTTAGTGGAAATATAAGTATTTAAGAGACAGCTGTGTTGGGAAGCTACCATAAAGAACTGGGATCAACACAACACTTTCCCTGTGCCTTCTTCTTACACACCTTTTCTGTTGTCTTTTTAGAGTGTAAACAGTAAATAGTAAACAGTTTGCCTGTTTACTATTGCTGAAATTGCAATGTTTAATACAGATTTGAGTACTTGTCTGCATATTCAGTAGTGACTTTTTTTAAATATGAAGGGTGGCCAGGAGGGCAAGGTCATGTCTGTGTTTTACAGTTTTCACTGCATATTTGAAAACAAAGTCCACCACTCAACAAATGCAGGCTCATTTAGATGAGTCAGAGAGGATCTGTGTGACTTTACTTGTCATAATTCTGTCATCTCCAGCAATGTAAACTAACAGGACCTGTAGGGACTGAGTGTGGTGGGTGGTTGGATGACACCAGTTCCATCAAACCCTCCAGCAGAGCCCTCAAGGGTGAAGTAAGCCTATTTCTATGGAAAGGGCAGGAAGGGTATGCTTATTTCCATGGAAAACCAAGGCAGAAGAGCCATCTCTTATGGCTGCTGTACGGATAGTACTTTTAAAAAAAAAAAAAAAAAAAAAAAAATAGAAGGGGAAGAGATAATAGAAAACTCTCTGGAGAGGAAAAATTTGGGTAAGACTGCCTAAGTTATCTTCTCTGCATACTGGGGGTGGTGTTTCAAAATAAACAACACACTTTTTGTAGGTCTCTTTAAACTGTTTGATTGAAATATAAAGTACACAAAGCCTTGTGGATATGTTTAGTAATGTTCTAGAATCTACTTTGCAAGCTGTAAGACCATAGAGATTTGGTTAGTGTGTACTGGGATAATGTAACAGCAGAGAGAAACTAAACTGGGCTGTTAGTAGTAGTATATTCACGAAGTACAGACAGTAACTATTTCTTCCTCAGGTCACAGCAGTGAGGATGACAGGCTACAGGAGAGCCAATGTATAAAACATACAACAATTATTACAAGAGGAAATTAAAAACTTTCAGAAAATGCAACCAGATGCAATAGGTACCTTGAAAATGGATTCAAAGATTCTTTGCACAAGCTTTCTCCATGCTTGGAATTTTATTTTAGAAACTATTTTAAGTACAGGAACACTGCTGGTAGTGTAAGCTGTCTTCAGTTCCAATAGGGACACAATTTGGCAGCTCATTCATTTGCAAAGAGTTATCACATTTTCTTAACCTGTTGCCCATAGTGCACAGATTTCTAACACATAGAAATTAACAACTCAGTAATCTTCCTTAGTGTAATTTAATTGCCTTAGCAATCAGGATGCAATTAAAAATTTACAAATAAGGGAAACAGCTTTAGAAACGTGCAATGACATGTAATCAATAGATTCGTAGTGCCTTCTTGAGTTATTAACTCAAGTTGTATACTCTTGGACCATTTGCATATGTTAATTCTCCCTTTTATCTCTGTTAAAATCCCTGATATTTTCAAATCCTGTTTCTCCTTAACAAAAAAACCCAACCCCCCCCTTCCCCCCCCCCAAAAAAAACCAAAACAAAACAAAAATAAAGCAAAGAAACTCAACTTTACAAACAAGTGGTGAAGACAGTCTCTTCTGAACACCCTATTCTAGGAATAGTAAATTCCAACATCTGATAAGGGTATACAGCTCAAAGCCTTCTTTTACATTAACCTAAAAATCTTCCTAAAGCCACAGGAGGTGGTGATTTGATTTAAGAATACTGCAATTGCTACTTAAAATCCAATTATTGATGACTACTCCCTAGCTGGCAATCAGTGCTTTTTAAAGCTTATATTTGTGCTTTATGCTGTGCAGTCATCCACAGAAGCTGTCAATCAGCTTGATTCCTCTTCCTTGTTTTAACATTAGCTCTGTGATGCTTGAAAAGAGAATGATTTGCATCAGAGTGAAAGAGGTTCCTTTCTTCCCTTTACTGGTATTTATAACAGTTGCATCAAAATCATGTTCAGCAGTTCGAACTCACTGGAATTTTCTCATGCATACAAACAAGGATTTGAACCTATTGACTCTACAGTAACAACTTTTAACTACCTTGAATACACAACAATTAGATTGTGGCAAAATATATACAGATACCAGGTTTAAGTGTAGTTTAACATAGCATCAAACACTGTGGTTACTGCCACACAGAAGCAGGGTATTACATGCAGATTTTTGGTGCAGATTATAATAGCAGGACTGTCAGCGGCATTAAGTACATAAAGTACACTCTGGAACTGCACTGGTATGACCCCTTTTAGCTGCAGGAGTTACATTCTTGTATACAAATGTTCACATGACTAGTTCAGAACAACAATGTGCAATAGCCACAATGAGTGAAAAAAGGGCAGTAGAATTAATCTGTGATTTTACTGCAGAAAATGCTGATGAAACTTAAAATCCAGGATGTACACTAACCAACCCCTTAATGTGGTTTGAACCCCACATCAAGCTGGTGAACCAAAATGGGTGACTATTTGTCTCAACAGATCCTGGGCCCTGCTGCACTGGAATGCAGAAGTCTAGGGGTAATCCTGTAGGACAGGACGGGTGGCCACACACCAAACATCTGCCCAGCTGTCTTTAGCCGAGGAGGCAAATGTTTCTTGGTATCATCAAGGAAGCAATGGGGATGAGATAAAGCATTTTTTGCCAGATCTAAAATAGTTTAAAGGGAAGGCCTAGATTTGAGGTCTAACACTCAAGAGTTACTAATTTTGTGAAAGGAAATTCAAAAGTTCCGTTTCAGAGAAATTACTGTTAAATTCTAAGTCAGCAAAGCACATATTTAAGTGAAAATGGCAGAGAATGAAACTGAATTAGTTTGTGCCTTTTGAGACATACAGACAAGAAGTTACTTTAGACAAAAATAACTTGGTTGTGAATTAGTGACTGAATGCTGAAACTGCATTACTGTTGAGTATAAACACAATCCATTTCCTGTGCTGTAAAAAGTTGTTTAAACCATCTCAAATGAGAAAAAAGTTCATCTAGTTACCTATGTCAATTGGTATGTAAGTTTCTGAAATCCCAAGACATGAAAATCATTACATGATTCTTCACTCATCACTGTAGGCAATCCTCCTTTTCCTCTGCCAGTTCCAAGATAGAAGGAATGCAAGCACCAAGATTTGGAGAAGAAAGAACAGTCTACTCTTGAGAATTTTGGACAATATTCTAAGAACGAGTTTAATTCATTGCAAGGCAGTAATGCATAAAAGCACATGTATTAATTCAGAGTAATTGCTAGGCAGAAGAATAAACTGCAGTGTTGTAAAAGGCACTAACAGATAAACGGATGACAGAATTTTCAAACTGTAACATTGATACTTACATATCCCAGCTGCATGAGCAAATCCTCTGACTGCAGTGAGATTCCTCAGAAGCACAGCTTGAAAACCAAACACACTATAAAAAACCTTTTCTTTAGAAAGAAGGTAAACAGCTACTTGCAGAATTTCCATATATTTTTCAAATGCTCCCCCCTCTGATGTCAAAGGAAATAATTTATATAAAGAGCACATAAAGATGTCCTTAACAATAAAAGCAAACTGACCGCCAAAGCAGTTATCTATTCTGCTGACCAGACACATTTTACCTAGTAAGTGTTCCCAGCTTTGACATTAAGAAAATGCTACATCTCAATGCATTATTTCTAATTCTAAAGAGGAAGAGTTTAACATGAACTTTTAAAACCCTATTTTAATTTAAATTTTAATATTCTAAGTTGTTAAGCAATGTGTGTACTCAGTGCCACAGAAGAATGAATATTCCATATTATAAAGCTGGAATGAAAACCTAAACCTGAATTTGAACTATTATAGTGCACATCTTGATATAACTGTCCACCCAGTGGGTTGCTGCATTGCACATGTTCTCAGCTGATTTAAGTTCCTGTTACTGTTAATGTAGTAGTGATGCAGTTCACTCTTAAACACAGGAGCAAACAGCAACAAGTGAATTATATTTTTGCTGGAAAAGTTAGTCACGAGTTACAGTTCTTTGCAACTGAAGAGAAAGTCAAATGGACTTGGCAGACAAACACAAGGCAAACAGAATGTAAAAGTGTATGAACCCAAACTTCTGAAAAAAAAGCTAACTTACCTTAACATCTAATAAGTCTGTGGAAGAAAAAGCAATGCCCATACATTCAATGTGTTCATTGCAGAGGAATTCCTTCATTAACAAGATATAAGCACTATTTTGATTCATGAATTCATGAAGAAAGGATGTGTTGTGCTTTACATTTTATCATCAAATGCTATTTCCAGAGTCATAATGGTAGTATGCAGTGGCTTCATTAGCAAATGAGTAAGTGATATATCCTCTCTCCATCAGATGTTTGCCAAATTGTAAAAAGAAAAAACCAAACTAGTGAGGTATGTGTTTAAGCTTCCTGGGTATCACGGCAAAAAAGGCAAAGCTTAAATTGACTTTAAGTACATTATATTTATAGTTCTGAACATGAATTCATGCATTTTACAGCTCTTCTACAATTACATATTTCAATTTTACTGTAATTACAAAATTTCTCCTAGAAGCCAGAAAAGTGAGTAATTTTTAAGTTTTTGGTGCTGATTCTTGACCAAATGACTGTAGCCATTAGCAGTGTGATGTACTTTAAACTGTTGAGTCCTCCTGAAGTGCACTGAAGCAGCAGTTTAACAGATGGCATTGTGGAAGTTCTGCACGGATTAAAGAGTGCTTCAAGATTATTTCCTCAGTTCTCTTTTTTGGAACATTTACCTTCACTAATGTCTGACACCCGGCTCCAGGAGTTAAGTGTTATTACCAGAGGAGTCTGGCTTTGATGCCTGGGTCAACTGCAATGCCAAAGTGGAAAAATCCATCTTTACAATGTGCAAGGGCAGCTCATACTGGCTAGTGTCCCACCTCTAACAGTCTCTTTTCTCTCAATAATCCCTTACCTTCCCTTTCTCCCTTGCAAATCCAGTCTCTTCTCATGTCTAACTAATAACACATCATGGCTTCATTCTCTTAAATAAAATCATATTTGTTTCTCCAAGATCACTAAATATTGCAAAACCTAAACTGCATTTCAATCAGATGGGATAAAGCAACAAAACACTTGGTTACACACAGTACAACTTTTTTTTTTTTTCTGTAAGCTTTACAGCATTTGACAAGGTTTAAAAAAAAATAGGGAAAGAAAACTTTACACTTCCATTTTCACAGTGACACTGATTAACCTACATATAAATTCTAAAGACTACAACTTGTCACATCATCTCAGTTTCACTGGTACCTATTACAGATAACCATACTGATAGTTGCCATTTAAGGCACCCTTTTTGATTCTGGGATGAAGATTTAACCATTCTTGATATCTAGCAGGCATTATGTTCTCAGTTCTTGAGGCAGCCTTTTTGGATATAATATTAAAAAAAACCAGGGTCAACTGGGGAAAGACAGAAGTGACATGCTTTATATTGTACTCCTAAGAGTACAAGAGACTCAGCACATTTCAACATGTTAAGTACCCCTTAGAATTTGAAGTTGTTCCTGAAGGCAGTATTAACTTAATACATCTTACGCTGAAACAGATAAGGAGTACAGAGGACTATTCTATCCTAGCAAAAGACAAGTTACTAAGAACGGTTTAATGGGATTTCCTGTGCTTTTCTATCTAACCATGCGTCAGGACTACAAAAACATGTTTTGAATATGTAAGAAGCTTAAAAGAACACATGTATTTTGAAAACTAAACAAATGGGTTTATATAACAAAGTTTTTACACTCTACCTTGGCTTAAAACCCAAGATAAACAAAAAAATAGTGGGATGTTCAACAAAAATTTATCTATCTACTGCAAGCTTAATATGGCAAGTTAAGAACATGCCTGCAGCTGGAACTAATTTTTTTATTCTAGATTATGATATTCATTCCTGGATTTAAGCATGGATCTTCCATGTAAGGACAAACTCTAAAAATCCCCAAGTTATTGCTTTCCTTTTCAATATAAAAAATATAGCATTATTAACACACAAAACAATTATCCTGGCAATGATGCCTGCTGTAAGTAAAAATAAAAAATAATTGGAAAATATAAACCAGATTTTTAAAAGACGCTATGCATGTACTAATGTCAACTGTGTAACAAAAACTGTCATTCATTCTGTACTAGCTTAGCAGGTGGATCCAAAAAGAATATTTGCATTTATTTAAGCTTGACGTTCTATGTGTTCTTTGGACTTAAACTGTCACTGAACAGACTTGTTACTATAATCCAGAAATTTCTAATATTGTTCCAAATTGATATTTTAAAAACATAAAAGCGAATAATTCCAGAATTAAGTTTGTGACTCAAGAGTTTGTTCAACGAATTAAACTTTCCAAAACCAATACATCTGTTTCCTGAGATGGCTATAAGTAATGTTTCAACTTCCCATTACACTGCAATGAACAAAAATTGCTATGCACAAAATCAGACATTAACTACAGCATGCAAGCACACTTAGAGTCTAAGTCACCTAATTTCGGTGTTGTTAACTACTGTGTTAATGTGTACACCTTAACAAAGCTCCTAAAATACTCTTAATACATTACAAAACATGGATTTACAAACTTTATTTTATTCCAAGTTATTTCATTCTAAAAAATGCTGAAACATAAAAAATACCACTCCCTAGGAAACTTTACAATAAAAGGCTAACAATCTAGCATGGGAGAGGTAAGTATATGGAAACTTGTTTTAACAGTCACAAATCAGTCGCTGGTGATTAAAGAACACTTTGTTCTTCAGAGCTGGTAGGCACTTCCACATAGCCAGAAACGTAAGTTTTCCTACCACTCCTTTTGCCTTCTATACATAAAAATATCCAATGCAATAAAAAAGTAAGATAAAAGGGTGGACATGTGATGAAATAAAAGTATTATCTAAGGTCTTGATTATTGTTCATCTTGTGTAAGTGTAAAGATTCGGTTGCAAAGTTTTTCTGACAGGATGGAGTTATTTGGCCTTTGAAAGTGTTAGCTGAAATACCTCCCTTTTTTACCAGTAAAAGTTGTTTGCTCACTGCTGTATTGCTGGTTTATGTCTGTAACAGAAACTGGCTCTAGGCCAGCCCATGGGTCCTCAAGCATTGAAGGTCTGTAATAGTTTTCCACATCATTAGACACTCTTTTCTCTCTGCCATGCGCTGTACCAAATGGAGTAGATGTCCTGGGTGATCCCTTTGGAAGAAAACCATCAGGTAAAGAAACATTTTAGTCTAATTCAAACTAAGAAAAAAAAAATTAAAGAAAAAATTAAAACTGTTTCCTTCTACTGTAATAGAGCTCTGATCATTAATCATAATTACTACACCTCACTTGCATCTTCTTCAGGAAATATTAACTTTAATATGTTTTACTTATGAGTGATGATTTACTGGGATAAGAAAAAAGCATCATCAGTCTTCTCCCAAATACTTGTTTACATCACTCTGGCACATAGCTGCAGAAAAGCAGCTGATGCTATTTTTCATAATCTGTCAACAACATGCCTAGCAAAAGTTGAACAACAAAACAGGGAGTTAGAGGCTATGGAAGAGTTGACAATATTAACAAGAGCAGAACTCAAATATTAAGTACTTACAGATTGAACACAGCATTGTATAATGCAAATAGCTAAAAAGAACTAATTGGGAAAAAAAGTCTTTTAACCAAACCAGTGCTCTGTGAAATTTGAGAACAGATTATTTTATATACAATCTCAGTGGTAATCAATAATTTAGTGGGTATTGACTTTTGCAGTGATTTTTAATTTTTTGATTTTTGTGATTTTATTTTTAAGATCAAGGATCACAACTGCTTCTGTAAAGCTGCTACAAGTCTGCAGCTTAAAGAGTGCTGTTACATAAAGGAACTCCTGTAATTATTTTCTTCTGGTAGCATCATCCACTGTTCTCCACAGATTCACTCCTCTAAAAGGTGAAGTTCTATCTAAAGAACTTCTCTCTGTATTTATTTAAATTAATTTGCTTTAACCAAAGTTAAGCAACCCATACTACAGTAAACTTCAAGCATGCCCACTGCATTCTGTATCGTTAGACCAACAGGATGCCTTGAGGCTGGTTATCCGATTTTGTAAAGCAGGGTAAAAGCATTTGATTAATGGCTACTTTCCCCCCCAAACCCCCCTGTGAATTTTTGCATCAGCAGTGATGATATTTGAATTTGATTAGTAAGCCCTAACAGCATCTGTGTAAACAGATTACATGAAACAATTTCTGAGCAAAACTGAGAAATGGTGCCATAAAGTAGCAATGTTTAGACCCAGTTTAGCCAGAAGAATGGATCTCAAACAGCTTGAACCTACTTCTGCTTACATGCTGCAGCAGGAACACGTCGATGTTTTTCCAGCAAGAAGTTTTCATTAACTCCTGAAGTTTGATGATAATGGATACATGACCAAAGTGGGAACATCCATGTCTTATTTATAGGGCACTTGTTTCTAATGATTATTTGCAGCTAGGTTATGTAGCTAAGAGGATGATCTCAAAACAGAAGAATTTTTAAAAGGTGGTGAATTACTAAACTGTATCAAACCCCATGAGGGTCAGAGAATCACTTCAGAATACATCTAAAAAACTCTCTAAGGGGCATGGAGTTTCCTAAAGTAACCTGACATGCTCTAGCAATGGGACATTTATGGGACACTTATTTATTTTAGGGAGATTTATGCTAAGCACTCACATTTCGTAGTGAAACAGCAATACCCAGTGCATTCTATCGTAAATTAACACAAACCCCCACAATCTCTAAACCAACACATTTAATGAAGACCTTTTAACTCTGACATCGCAAAACAGATTGAATGTGGAGCTCATTTATTGCCGTGTTTAATCTGCAGAAGGCAAAAAAAAGTCAGCTGATATAATGAGCTGCAGTATTCAGTGAAGAAACAAAATAATTTAATGGTAAGGCTCATTTGTATGGATTTATTTAATAATCTTAAATTTCACTACAATATGATGCAAGTCATCAGTAACACTGACATTACACTGACATTTTAGCATTTTTGAAATCTATGAAATTTATTATTACATAATACAAGACTGACAGCCTTCAGTACATGTTAAATTTAAGCATGTAGATTACTTAACTTCAGAATACTAGTCATCATATGCTTTTTCCCCTCTGAATTTTTTTTAGGGAAGAAAATCAAAATGCGATTAATCACATTGTAGGCCTGTGGAAAAGGAAATCAGCCCTATCTGTACAAGTGAAACCATTCAGTGCAAGACGCACTATCTGGTACCAAAGATAGCTTAAATAAACTTTCTATTAGTTGTCACTAATGCAAATGGCCTTTTCTCAATGAACTTTCCTTAAAAAAACAGCCAATCTATTCTCAGTACTTTTTCTCCAGATAACAAATCTCTCTTTAGGTAGAAAGCAACACCTTTTAGTGCTAGTCATTAAAAAAATATCAAGTGGAGTAACACTGCCTTGAAACTGGTTACAGTCACTCGCTTTATCAGCTTGCTTCACCTGATGTAATTGCAGCTGCTGGCATATGCACAAAACACAAAAACCATAATGGTACCATTTCAAAAAAGTGGCGTTTCTCTTACTTTCTGTAATAATTTTTTGATTCACACCACTCCATAGCTCCTGCTAGCAGCTAATTCAGTAAATCCTGCTGAGTGTAGGGAATGAAACATCACCACTAAGTGAATTCTAAGTGGAGATAAGAAATGCAAAGATGACAGATCATAGAATGGTTTGGGTTGGAAGGGACCTTAAAGATTCACCTAGTCCCAACCTTCCTCTCAAGGGCACAAACACCTTCCAGTAGACCAGACCGCTGAAAGCCCAATCCAGCCTGGCCTTGAAAAATGCCTGGGATGGAGCATCCACAGCTTCTCTGGGCAATCTGTTCCAGTGCCTCACCACCCTCAGAGTAAAGAACTTTCCCCTAATATCCAATGTAAACTTACTCTCTTACAGTTTAAAGGCATTCTCCCTTGTCCTGTCACTACAGGCCCTTGTTTCCAGAAACATGTTTTCATAAAATATAAAGCAGAAGCACCTCTGTGGAAAAAACAAAAAGTGCTGCAAACTACTGGCCATACGATTGAGTTAGCCATGCTTTTCTTCAAGTTCTCTGCTTGTTTCAAAGAATTAAAATCTTTGAGCACAAAATGAGTACAGAATGCTAATGGCATGACATTAATAGAAAACAAAAGTAAATATAAACTGTCTTTTGGATTTTCCAATGCAATTTTAAAGGGCCACCTAAGACATTAATCTCAAAAGTGACTGTAGCATCATAAATGTCAAAGGCACTGGAATTTACTTAACAGGATCTACAGAGGAAAAGGGACAGTGCACGTGCCTTGTGAGAAATCTGATGCTTAGAAAATGCAGAAAGGCCTTCTACCTGTATTTGTTTATGGCCTCATGGGCAGAGATCCTTGTCCACACCAAAGCAGATGAGGACTCATGGTTTATGAGACTAAATCCCTCTGTGATTGCCTCTACTGCCCTCCCAGGCAGAACAGCTCATGTATACACACGTAAAAGTGCAGACGCACACATTTCTTCAGTCCTGGGCAAAGCTACAGACATTCAATATCCTTTTAGTCACTGAAGGAATTGCCATCAGGCCAGTGCTCCTAAACTACTCACTAAGTCAAAAAAGTAGGAAAGGGGAGAAGGGGAGATGTTGTGACAGTCTGAGAGTGGATTCAAACTTGTACCTTCTTTATAACATGTTTCTTACCTCAGAATGTAACCTGACTTTATGTCAGGTTTCTTACATCAAAAATGGAGCCTGTGGGAGGATTCCTGTCCTCAGGTGCTGACATGAAACAGTTCTGACTAAAGACAAAAGGATTCCTGCATATTCCTCTGCTCAATTAATTCTAAGGCAGGCTTTGAAAAAAACCCCACTTAATTGAACAGCCAGAGTGATCTTTTGAAGGGAAATCAGACACTGATGACATAAACTGTCCCTCCATAATCTGCAGCAGAATGCAAGCCACATGCCTAACTTTTTCAAAAGACACTGAGGTTATGAAATTTGTTTGCTTCCACACCAGGAGAGTATCAGCTGTTGTGCTGAAGAAAATGTATAAATTTTATAATGATCCCCTTCTACCAACTATGAGATTCCTGAGTTAACTACATCATAAGAAAACAACAAAATACTAGTCTTCAATGGACGTGTGATAATGAAGTGTAGGCACATTAACATTTTACTAATCTCTATTAAGATGTGACTTCATTATCATACTTTAATGCTTCAAGTATCAATAAGAGCAAAAAAAAAAAGTATCATTGTACTGCATGTGTCATTTTTAAGGTTTCTTTACTACTATAAAGCCAGTTATATACATAAAGTTGTTATCCTGAGAAGTGCATTGCCAGTCACATGCTACTACTAAAACAGCTTAAAAAAAAGGTTAACTCACAGAACCTGTTGTTGATGGCTTTCAGGAAAACTATATAAACAATGCTTTCAGTGCAAAGCAAAGACTTTAAAATGAGAGTCTATTATCACAACAGATGCTCTCATTTCTGCTTAAAGGAACCTCAGCTTAATTCTCTTTAACAGAGCACTCGTTTTCTCTGTCTTGTGTCCCTGAAAACTGCGAGTGTGGATAGGGTGTGAATAGGGCAACTCCCACGGAGGACAACACAGGCAAAGTAAAAGCACACCACGCTTCCCCACTGCATTAAAAAAAAAACTTATCAGAGGGAGGCATGTACAGGAGAAGGAGGTGCTTGTTGCCGTTTCTGCCGGTGCTTAATTCTCCACCTACATACGAATATGGAAAAGAAAGTTGCACTTCTGTGAGTTCACAACCCTCCAGGCCTGAGGCCCTCTTCCCTTTCCTCATCTCACAGTAGCCAGTGCTCTGTCCGTCCGTCCTCTTTGCTGCGGGGAAATGGGCGAGGGAAAAGCTAATGTCGCCCAGTGCGGTTCAAGCCTCGCTCTCCCCTGAAAATTCTGTCGACGGGTGGACGCTGCGCCGGCACAAGCCCTTAGAGTGCTTTTCCCCAGGGGGCTATGGGCCCCGCTTAGCAGCAGCAGCAGCTCCCTCCCTTCCCTCTCCCTCCCTGTGTCCCTCTCTGCCTTACCCCATACCTGAAAGTGCCTCTGGAAGCCGCCGGGCGAACGTTTGTGCTGCTGCGGCGGCGGCGGGTGCAGAGGCGCTCCGGCCGGGGACGCGCCGCCGTACGGAGCCGGGTACCGGGGACTGACACTCTGCGGCCTGCGCGGGGTCTGCGCCCCCGGCGAGGGGCTCCCAAAGCGCCCGTGTAACCCGGGGCCTCGGGGCGAGAGGCCGATGCTAAATGGCCCAGGCCGGTGGCCGTAGGGTGGCGTGTGGTGGGGGCTCCCGTAGCCCCGCGGAGAGGGCGGCAGGGGCCCTCCGCCGGAGGGAGGGCTCCGGAAGCCACCGCCCGCGTAGGGAGGTGTCGGTGCGCGGAATCCCGGCCGGTACATGGCCGGGCCAGGCCGAGAATGGCGGCGGGAGCGGAAGCTGTGCAATGGCGCGGCGCTGCGTCCGCTCTTTTCTCTTCCCCCGCCTCTTCCTCTCCAGTTGAGCAGCAGGTTCCGGCCTCTAAACATTCCGCGGCGGGGCAGGCGAGGCGCCGTCCATCCCATCCCGCCTGGAAGCGGGGGGCGGGAGAGAGGGCTGGGCAGCCTCACACAGCAACCCGGCGCGCCCAGGCCGAGGCCTGCTGCGCGCTTTCTACTGAGGGGGAAGTAACCTGGAGTTGGAGTCGCAGAAGATGCCCGGTAACTCAGACGATTCGGCTGAAGGCGTTCGTGGGCTCAGCGTGGCTGTCAGCGAATGCCTGCGGTCCTACAGCTGCTAAAAACCAACGAAATGCACTCCTGTAAAGCAAAGCGAATGTTTACCTCACATTTCGTGTCACTTCAGATATGCTTATTGTGCGCCTTTGTTCTGGACTCTTTTAATGGCTGAGCCTGCAAATGCTACGTGTTACAGCAGTCCCGATTGAAAAGAAAGAGTAACAATTAAAGAGCACTTTAATGGAAAGGGTTTTCCTCACTATCAGTTTGAACTGTCAGCAATTAAGTGAGTGGTAGCTTAGGAAAAGACTTACTCATACAAACTCGTGGCAAAAGGCTATTTTGTAGGACAACTTCATATTTATTACCATTCCTGCTCTGTTCTCAGGTACATAGTAATGCAAATCCTCAACAGCTCCGTAAAAGAAATAGTAAAGATTTTATTATTATTTATTTTTGTCCGTACAACAAAGCACTTTAGGACATTGCAACATAGGAAAATGTTAAAAGGCTTTCAGAACAGCAGTGAACAAAAGTTTACTATCAAAATAAGTGGAAAGATTCTATGCTTTATATACTAGTCTTCCTTTTCTTTGGCTTTAAACAGGTTTAGATTTTTTTTTTTTCAATGACAACTAACTTTATATTCACAGGGAACTCACCTCCCCACTATGTTATATCTCTGAGAGAGAGAAATGAGGAAATATATTTTAAATTCTAAAATGAAAAGAGACTAAACCCGCTCATTTAATTTTTTAAATAATGCTGAACTCTGGAATATTATCTGTTTTTATTGTGCACACAAGGAATGCCATGTCTACACAACACAGTTTATCAATGTAAGTTACCAAATTATCTGGTCTGTCTCATTCCAAAAAAGCACAGTTTAATTCAAATCCTTTTCATAACCCATGAATTAGAAATACATATTTTGTGCACATGTTAAGCTATACTGGGGTAACTGTGCTGATTAATTTCTTGTTGTTGACAGACCTTTAAGCATCCATGTAATACTTCTGATTACACACAGCGTGTGCAGTCAACAAACCTGTCATGAAGATTTTCTCTATGCATTTAGGCAGACTGACATGTGACATGTCTTAAGCCTGTGATATTCGTCACACTCTTTTGCAAGCAGTCAGAAGTTTCGGCTGCTTTTGTGATACAGCAATCGTCTTATACCTATACACATTTTTTTTTATAAATAAATGCCGAACCTCTGTGCAGGCTTTTTTTTGGTTTGGTTTTGTTTTGTTTGTTTAATGCTATTAGAGGCAAGAAGACACCATGGTATTCTTGTAACAAGCTTTCTGCTCTGTCCTAAAATAGACTAAAAATAAGGGTACTTCTTTCGGGGAAGAGTTGCTTAAAGGTCAGTTCAAGACAACCCTTCCATAAACTACACCCAACTGAAAATAATACGTGTAAGTAATATTGCACCTTCAGTGACGGCGAACTGAAGTGAAGGATCTCCCTCCCTCCCTCGACTGGATGCACTGGCGGATGTACAGTGCGGCTGCCTGCCTTGGCAACTGCGGAAAACCCTTCGGGGTGATGAGGCTGGGGGGACGGTTTCTACTTTTATTCCACCTTGGCAATGTTGTATGTTACGGTCTGTACGCCGAACTGAAGTACAGATTCCCAGCCATCAAACAGCGGAATTCCCGCCGCAAACATCTGCAGGACGTCTCCCTGCTGTACGAAGCCCAGGCAGAAGCACTTCCTAGGATAGGAAAGGCGCACC
>VWZN01022075.1:56123-75711 GCA_013396955.1 Regulus satrapa | reverse complement strand
TTGTCTCAATACTCTTTATATTGGACTCTGGAAATAAATAGAGATGTTTGCATTAATCTTTAGCTCTCAATGGACATAGAATAGGGAATAGTCCTGCTGCTTTAGGCAGCAGAAAGAATGCATAGACAGATGATAGAAAAACATTAACAAGTTACATCATGAGTTAAGAGTTGATGGGACACCTAGGGGTACAAATGAAATAACCACTTATAAAAGCTTACAAACTTTATTAATTTTTTTTTAATTCACAGATAAATGAGCGTAAGTCTGGGCACAATATGTATAGCCATTAGAGCAGTCTCAATATTCTCTTTGTATAACCAACCTATACATTCATATATTAATTTAATGTCAGTTAAAAAGTGCCACTTCACTGCAAAAATAGTGAGAATAAAAAAGAAAACCACTGCTTCTTTTCTTTAGCTGTTTCACTCTATAGGCAGGTATGAGTGGTGATGGTGGCAGTGAAGACATTTTTCAGCCTTGTGGAATGTGGGTGCATTGTAATATTTCTTTTTCATACCATGACTGATGTGTGGATGGGGACAGTCTGTGGTGCCTGTTTTGCATTCTTGCTTCTGGAAGATGAAAATCTGGGTACGTAGACTAAAAACAGTTGTTTTCCTGAACAATGCTGTTGTTTACGTGATCAAAGGGCTGCAACTCTAGGATACATTGTAGATAGATTTTCAGTCAGTGTGTGCTAAGTATATTTTATAGAGTTGTATACATTTTTTTTTTCAAAATGTTCTGGACCTTGCTTGAAGTTAAAGAAATTTTTGAAATGTGAATTGTTGCACATGATAATCTGGTAACATAAAATGTTCATGCAGAGTTGACCTGATGAAGCTTTGGTATTTGCACTATTTAATTACTGTTTTGTAATGCATAATTTAAGGACTTGAGTTTTCAGTGGAGAATATTGAATAAGGTATTATTATTTCTAAAAGACACAGGAGAAATCAAACAACAAAGGATCTTAATTTTCTGTCTCTTGTAAAAGTGAGTGATTGTACATAAGGTTACTAGTGAAGATAACTTCTTTTTAATATGGTAACCCTTTTTATTTGCTTATTAGACTGGTAAAAAAGAGTAGGTTCACTTTGCAAGAAGTTGAATGCAAATGTAACAGAAATTACTTCTGGAATAAAAACTAATAGGAATGTTCAAGGAAAAGTCTTCCATTGCTAATTTAAAAAAATATTTTAAATGCTAGTTTTGTTTTTTTTNTTGAGAGATCTGCCTCTTTCATTAAACCAAAGGAGTGATTATACTATATAATATATAGTATATAATATATGGTATATAATATATATTATGTATGAGATTCTTTATATTACATATCTATTAAGTATATATTATTATTATATATGTGTATATGTAATATATATAATAGTATATAGTATATAACAGCAGATAGTGTAATGCAATCACAATTTTGATCAATCAAGATGGAGTTCTTTTGATAAATTTTGAAAAACAAGTTTTGGTGAGAAGAGAACAGGGTGAATTACTTGGATTTTCTCTTCTAAGTTACACTTCTTTACTTTTTGTTTTGCTGTACACTGCTAGGTTGATTGGCTACTTGCAGTGCTGTAGTGTGCGTGATTTCTTTTAAAAATTATTATTTTTTTATATTCCCTGTTATTTACAACATTTTTAAACTCTCTTTACTTACTTAAAATTGCTGAAAGACTGAGAAACTGAGATACTAAAAGGAAAGTAGAGTCAGTCTTTGAAAAAATAAAATCGAAACAAGTCAACAAAACTCCACAAGACAAGAACAGTAAACAAAGAAAATCTGTGAGGCTGGGATTCCTGTCAAAATAAATTGTAAAAAATTGTTCCTACAGGCATTTCATCATTTTCCTTGGTATACAATAAATGTTGGCTACTCCAGTCTGTGAACTGGTTGGGCTTGTTTTCTCCAGTCTCTCAGTCTTAGGAGATCACTAGTACTCAGACATGCTTTAAAGATCTCCTCTGATCTGAGGTGTTGGAGAAATAGAAAGTTGTCAGTGTGGAAATAAAAGCCTGTGCTATTATCTCATTATTTTTCTGCATTTCTCACTTATTGCTTTCCTAACTGCAGCAAAGCAGGAAGATTCTCTTAACTCGATGAAATGTAGCTTGACCAATTGACTTTCATAGATTATTGAAAGCACAACTCATTCTGAATACTCTTAGAGTATTTCTGAGTGTTGAGATGAAGCTATACACAATTTGGTATGCTTATTTCAAAAAATCACTATGTTTTGAAGTTCCAGTTAGCACACATTCCTAACATTATATTTTTACTGAGTGCACTCTTTAACTACTCCTAAAATGTGACTCTCAGAATAACAGCTTGGGGCTCTAAAACGTAGACTCTATTGCAACTGGCAGAGAAGTGAATTGTGCTCTTCCCTTTAAATTCTTGTGCTTCTTGCTAATGGAGGAAGGGTGATGTTCAGTAGTGTGTGTAGGCTAAGGTAGAACTACTATTAGGTTGTTAGAGAACAAAGGAAAAGAGATTTCCTGAGGAATTCCATCTCCTGTTGACTTAATAGCTCTCAGTTTACTGGTATTTTTTTGGTAAGTATATTTTGTGGGTTTTGCTGTCTGTGAGACAGTCCTAACTTGGAGAATTTTTCCTGCATAAATGACTCAAAGGTATTTATTTTCTCTCCTGAAGAGAATGCACATCTATTAAGTGAAACTTCTGTCTTCCTTTGTATTTTAGGTAATAAAATACAGAATAGATATTCACTGAGTCTGGCAATTTTGTTGATCTGCTTTGTTTTTGCATTTTGAAAACTGTATCACTGAGGTTTTTTTCCTCTTTTACGTGACAGGTGTGACAGTTAAGACAAATTGCTGTCACAGTTTTCAGTGTTCTGTTATTAAGCATTCAGGATCTGCTTGGTCTTTCTTGAAGTGTCCTTGCTCAATGTTTTTTTAAGCCTGCACTTCTTTTCCTTGTCTCCATCATATCTCAATGTCTGTAGAAGGAATTGTAATGCTCTGAGATTTTGATCCTCGTGGTTTTACCCACAGGCAGCTAAAAACCACAGGAAGGTGTTTAGAAAATTAATTCAATCCTAACAAAAATTAGGAAACAGTGGACTCATTTTGTTCTGTAAATTCTAAGGTTTTAATCTTTATAATTTCTTATAGTGCAGTAGTTGCTGAAGCCTAGGTTATCTAGATAACTTCTTTGAGTCAGTGTATAAAACTGCTGAAGAAAATTCTTAGTTTTTGAGGAAATTCGACCCACTAAGATTGTATGTAAATTCAAATCAATAAGTAGTGTTAAATTTATGCTTCTGTATTAATACATATTAGTATGCTTCCAAAGACACAGTGGCTGTGGAATTGTGTCTTCAGAAAAAGATTATTTACAGTTGCTTATTTTGCATAATTGTTTTAAAGTGTAGAATGATAAGTATGTAACCAGAAGAAATTGGTAATAATTAGCCAGTGGTCGATTAATATATGCTACCACAGTCCTTTGGACCTGCTAGGGAGATGAGATACCAATACCATGAGGAAATTATGAGTTCTTATAGGGAAGTTCTGTGATATTCAAAAGAAACAAGAAGAAAACAACCCCAAGGCCCCGAACCAAGGAGTTTTATCTTTGGAAAAAAAAAATTAAATGGTGAAAACCTTGGGTGGAGGAGTAAAAAAGTTTCAATTAGTTAAATAGGATGAGAACATTGTAGTTTGTACATGGAAAGAAAGATGAGATAAAAAGTCTTAGAAGTTCTTGAAGTTCTTAATGGAAGAATGAAAGTTGTCTTATTCCTTCTGCATCTACTTTTACTTTCAACTTTTTCTTGCCATCTCAGTGTGGAGAAGTTGTTATGTTTTACCTTCCTCTTAGTAAATGTCTTTTAAAAAACTAACTTTCCAAATGAAGGATTTATTTAAAGGAACCTTGATGGGTTTTCATTGTGCTTTTGAGATTGACTTTTCATCTGTTTTGAATCTCTGCAGGGCGTATTTTTGTCAGTATGAACTCTAAATGACCGGTTCAGACTTGCCTAGGGAAAAGAGTTCCTTGATTATTTGATAATCCTCTCTGCTGTTAATAAAAATTGGTCTGCTCTGGGAAGCATTTTTAAGTGTTTTTGGTGATCTGAATTCTCTTGACTGCTAATAAGATGCAGGAAGAAACATCAAATAGCTTTGGGATACATTTCAACATGCAGATATTTAATAGTGTTTTAACTGCATTTGCAGGAAATAGCATCATTTTCTTAATAGCACCATTTTCTTAAAGGTAGAATCTTATCAACTGAACTATTTTCAATTTCCTCCACTGTCATCCAGTATCAACTCTCAAATACATCTCATACCATTATGACAGTCATAGCAATTCAGACAGACTAATAAATATACAATTATTTTCCTAATTCACTATTTAAAAACAATGTCTTCAAACAGTCTTCCACACAGTTTCCATGGGCTAATTAATAAATTTGTATGCATATCTGTAGGCCTTTTGCTGTCTTACTGTACTTTGAGAATGCACAATAATTTGTTTGTGATTGCAATTCCAAAAATGTTTTGATTTTAATTGAGTTGATTAAAAAAGAAAACCCATTACATTCCTGGTAAATCATCTGCTGCATAAAAGTAATAAAAAAAATCTGTGGCTAAAGTAACACAAAGTTTGTCTATGGATAGATACACATGCCTTGCTACTGATAACGAGGACAGGACGGTGTGGCATTTCTGATTTAAGGCCTAATACGAGAGCCATGCCAGTCTTTCAGCTGACCTCAGTAGGTACTTGAGCCACTCAACACTGTGCTAGACAGCTACGAACACTGACCTGCTGGAATGACTGAGTTAACTTTGCCTCTTATCCTCAATTAATGAACCTGTAGGAGTGAGCTGGACGTTGTGTACTAAGGGTCAGGAAAGAGATAAGCTCTGTGTAAAACCACTGCTGTGTCATGGAAACAAAATAATTTGCATTTGCCAGTGCATAACAACTCATGCAATTTTTATCAAGGCACAATATTTCTTTCAGCTTGATTTCTTCTGCTGGGAATAGGAAATGTGTTTAATGGTCTGCCTGAAGTAACATCACTATTATGTTTCTGTTCTGCTTTATTCGCTAATACAGAAAATAACAGAAATTGTACTTATCTGGTGGAGTCATATCCGTAGTAGTCAGTAGAGGAGGTATGTAGCATGGCCAACAAAAGACAGTATTGTTGGGGGAGTGTCCATGTGTGTGCACTCACTGTCCTTTTCTCTTCCTCTCCCTTTCTCCCTTTTTCATTGAATAGGTTTGGGTTGGAGGGGACCTGAAGGTTGTCCAGTTCCACCCCTCCTGCCAGGGACAGGGGTGCCACCCACTGCTGGGTTACTCAAAGCTGCATCCAGCATTACCTTGGGCACTTCTGATGGCAGGCAGGCGTAATGTCCTTGTGTCACTCAGCAAGTCTGCTTGTGTTGTGTCCCTCTGTGGAACACAGTCTATACGCTATTTAAAAAAGTTTTTATTTTCTAGAGTGGGCTTACAAATGCTGCATTTAAATGCATCGTAATAAGCCAAATTAAATTTCTGAAATGGTCTGAAAAAGTGTGCATGACAGATCAGTTTTGCTGTGGACAACGTGAAATTCTAATAGGTAAATAGTAGATATCTAGTATATTTTGAGGTAGCAAGTTTGTAATCATTAAAAAAAAGGCTGAATTTTGAACATTTTTGATGAGGCAAGTACACAGCACAGCAGAGTACTCTCATGTTCGAAGAAGAAAGGATTAATACCTCTCTAGCCATACTGAGAATAATGTCCAGCAGGGGGAAAAGAGACTGAAAATGAAGTCTGAGAATGAGTGTCAGTGATGGATGAGAGGAAAAATCCCTTAAGATATATAATCAGAGTTCTATCAGGAGGAATGGATGAACCTGTGACTGAGGCAATTCTCATGCAAGTGGTTGTAAAATAATATAGCTCTGTAAATCAATAATTAGGAAGGAAAAAAAGCATAAGGTTTAAACTCAGAAAAATAGGGAAATAAGATGCTGTAAAGTAAATAATTTCAGATTTCCTGATTGTAACCTGCAGTAGAGTTTGTTCTGTGAACACAGCATTCATGCCTTGAGCAGGGAAAAGGATTTTGGAATCTCAAGAAAAATGTTGTCTTACACTATAACTTGTGATTGATATACATAGTTGTTCTATATTTAAAGCAAATCTCGGAAAGATTAATTTCTGAGCTCTGAATACTTCATGTGGTCTTTCAAAGAAAAGAAACAATGCTATTTTGACTAAACAGTTGAGAGGAGTAATGATGGAGGTATCCAAGATGTCCCTTAGCAGATCAATGAATATAAGATCCAAGAGGAAAAGCAATTGCAGGAAAACTGCATGAGATCTTTAAATTAATAGCCAGTCACTCTCTGTACACTACCATAATCCTTAAACTGGAATTTTTAATTTATGTGCAAGTGATTCTTTCAATAAATTAATTAGATAAAACTCCTTTGTGTTCCTATTACATTTAAGATAAAGAATTTCTGGAAGCATAGTCTGCTTTTGTGCAGCATTGGTCTGATGCTGGATGGCAAAATTGACTTTGACAATAGAACACAATTTTTTTATGCTTTTCACTGTCGTTTAGATGAGGGAGAAGTAGGTGTGGTCACAATTGTTGAATTTTTTTTATATGGAAGTTACTAATGTTCAAGCATAAAAATACTAGGCTGATTTTTTTTTTGGTAAGAATTTTAATTTTATTTATGAAAAAGTACTGTTAGATTTGTTTTCAGGAAATAGAGAAATTTATGGCAAATATTTGACTAACAAGCACAAGATATGCCAAGTATATTTTGCCAACATCCATTTAATATTTTGTGGTACATTATGCAAGGTGAAACTGTTAACTTTTGTAGCTTGACTTAATGGTTCTCATAATTTCCAAATAATTTATGAGCTGCAGATATCCGTGGTAAGTTGGCTGAAGTTTTGTTTTATAAATTTGAAGGTACTATTTGACTTGAACTGGTGATCAGATGCTTGGATTTTTGCTTCCTTAGTGGTTTATGACCTGAAGAATATTACTTAGCTGATGTTTCCATATGGATTTTTTTTTTTTTAACACAGCAGACTTAATGATTCTAAAGAAGGTTGAAAAATGTATGTGCATGGGTTTTGTGATGATGTCAAGAAGAATGATTATAAAATGTGTTTGCATATAGCAGTAGGAATAGCATTGCATAGGAAGTTTAATTCTATGTTTTCTGCTTAACAATACAGTCTACCTTACTGTTTCAAACACATTGTTGTGTTATCTTGTTATCTGTCACTTTTATGCTTTCAACGTCAATTGGCATCACTTCATAAGGACTTAATGTATTCTATGTCCTTTACATTATCAGCTTACAGGAGTTGAAATGGCATGTTTTTAACTGAAATTTGTTCTCCAATGTTGGAAGAAAACAGTTTTGAAATTCCTGTGTGTTTTCTGGGCAGAGAGGATGCCTTTGGTGGCAAAGGGTTGTGTGAGGTTATGGAAAAATATTATTTCTTAACTTGCTACTGGCTCAGAAAACTTCTGCAAGTAAGCAGTATTTTGGTATAATGGACTTGTAATGTTTACAAAGTATTTGGCCTCCCATTAATTTGTGTGTGGCTTGGATTTTTTTCAGTCCATTTTGAACAAATTTTTCCTCAAAAAATGTTGACTAGCAGGAATACTGACTGTATATAAACTCCACTACAAGTTACTTATTTCTAGCAATGTGTAGCTACATGTTGAATGTAATAAATTAGTAGATTCTTTGGAACAAATAACTTTAGAATTGGCATGATGGAACCTTGTTTCATACTTGACTTATGATAAATAAAATTTTTGTTGGAACAGAAATTGATAGTTTATTTTAAAAGAAGAAACAACAGAAAAATCTCTTGAGAATTTTCAAGAATATAATTTGCTCAAAACAAATCTGTTTCATATTATTTAGAGTTATTTTATGCATACCTGTCCTCAGAGTAAAAGATAACAAATGGTAGAATGTTGTTTTGCTTCAACAGTTTCAAATTCCAAATCTAGCATAGGTAATAGCTAACAAATACAGAAGCAATCAGTGCTTAATTTGGCTGATGTATTTAATATTTTGTCTTGCTTTAATAAAGCCATCCCTCTCAAAGCTCTTATATGACCTATGTGTTTGATACTTTCTCAGTATATACATGTGTAGCTATCTGGCCATAACATGTATTAATTTATTTATTATAATTTTACACATAAATTTAAGGACAGCAACTGAAAACTGAATTTTTAAAAATAATATTTGCATTTCTCTCCCACACATACTTTCATAACTGTTTCTTGAGTTTTCAAGCAATTGACTTGTGATTTTCTAACTCCTCTTTTATTTGAGCAGTAAATATTAATACTATTTTTTTAAAGTAAGTTGTATGCTGGGGGAGGGGAGAGATTGTGTTTATTCCTCTGTGCACTTATGCAGTAAGTTCTTGGCTGTTTTAACTTTTTTTTTCCTTTATGATAATTTCTCTTTATTTCCCTTGCATATTTGCCTTGTTTGTTCAGTTTTACGTGACTAATCAATGAAAAATATACTTTGTTCACAAATTTTTATCTATATTTTACTCTTTTTCAGTTCACTTTCATGCCTGGATAGCTTTTTTCTTTTTCATTTGGCTTAGTGCCATCTTCAATTTTTTTTTCAAATCTGGACATAATCTAAAGTTGCAGTGACCCTACACAAACCTATGGTTGCAGAGTCATAGAAAACACACACTTTCAAATGTATCTTTAGAAAAAAAATACTATTCCATGGCCTAGTTCTTCTGCTAGATGTGTGGGTCCTATAGCACCCACCTACTGTATGCATATTATTCTTGGCACTACCTATAATATGGTAAGATCAATTAAGTCAGGTTATATGTTTGTGTAGTTTGATAATAGTGAATACTTCTGAAAAAAAAAAGCAAGAAAAAGAAGATGGATTGTGTCATTCTCACAAGTATGTCTTCCCAGATTCTGGTAACTAGGAATTTAAGGACTGGGAACTCCCAGCTGGCCTGTTCCGAAGCTAATCCAATTTATGCTTTTTGTTTTATGAAACATTCTGTAAGAAGGAATTTTTAAATTGAATTCTGCCATATATGGAAAGGTCTTCCTTTTGGGCTTTAATTCTACTGATTAGAAAATGTATTTTCAATTCCATTCTTTGAGTGAGACAGATAATTCGTGGCATGGCTATGCCCCACATCACTGGGGGTTTTCAAGCTACTTTTTCTATGCCAAATCTTGCCTTAAAAAAAAAAAATCTAAGATAGACTGGGAAGTAGTCCTCCCAGAATATAGCTAATTGAATCTGTTTTACTGTTGCTGTTCTCCTTTATGCTTTTTAATATTATTAATGCAGTATTGTATAGTAATTAGCTTCAGCATATCAAGCTCTATGGAGCTTGGGCAACGTATGTACATAATTTTCAAAGTAAATATCCTAGTTCTCTTTCCTAATACAGAAATGTTGTCATATAGGATTTTGATTCTGGTGTTAATTGTGGTGTTTAGATAGATAAATTTCCATAAATAATTGTGGAAAATTTCACTTAACAACAGGAAGTAGTATAAGATTAAAATCTATGATGGTAGCAGAAGAAATGTATTGGAAAGATTTATTTAAACAAATAGTGGTAGAAGAAAAGGTGTTGATAAGGCATGACAATCAAAAAATACTCAAGATACATAGGTAGAACAACAGGAAACAGATAATTGCATGGTAACAGCATGGTAACCCTCATTGTTGCCACACATTTCCCTCTCTCCCAGCCAATTCCACCACAATCCCTCGGAGAGTAAGAACTGAGTTGTTTGTTTGTTTTTGTCAAGGTCTGAAATTGCTTGATCATTCAAAGAAGCAGAAACAGTCCTTGTTTGCTATAAAGCTTTTATTTGTAGAAAAGTATTTATCTGAAGGCCAAGTTCTGAATTGTTGAAGTCCATGCTAAAAGTCTCTGGCGTTGGGTCCTGTGAGGAGGAGGCTCCGACAGCACCTCCTGGCACAGAGTCCCATGGGGCAGAGATCCTGACAGCAGCTTCAGGCAGGGGTCTCACTGGGCAGAAGTCATCAGGGAGCTCTGTTCTTCTTTCTTCTTCTCTGTTGTGTGTGATCCGCTTCATCCTCCTCTCCAGCTCTGGCTTGCTCCTCTTCTCCCTTCATCCATTCATGCCAGCTCACCCCAATGCAGGGGATCTTATCAATTAACCAGTGGATTAAAGCCACAATTCTAACCATACTTCCTACACCTATCAAAACTCAATCCTAACGAATGAAAAGCAGTGTTAAGTCTCAGACTTATTCAGGCATATTTTCTATCTATTCATGTCAGTTAGTCTATCTCATTTCTCCTAAAAATGCAAGCAGTGTTCTTACTTACGATGTTCAATGTTTTTGTTACGTCTTGGAGGAAGGCCACAGATCTGGGCCTTAGGGCTTGTCAAGGTTTCAAAGGCTTCTGTTCTTCTAAGATACTTAAAGCATTTCTAAGGTATATAGGATATATTCTACATACTTACTTGCTTACCTACTTAAAATCACAACTAGAACTTGTATCTCCACTCCGTGTCATGCAGTCTAACACATCCCAATTTCCCTAAGGACTCCAATTCAACATCTGCATAATTTTTCTTCCAGTGGAACTCAGAGAAGCTTCTACCTCTTGCCTTCCAACAGTTTTATTTCACTGTCCCTCTAGAATTGTAGTTTAACATTTCAATGCAAAAAATAAGTATGTGCATTTCTTTAGAGAGTATCCCAGAGCTTGCTGCTGCCAAAGTATGTGACTGTCACAAATATACCGAGTTAAATTGCTTGCAATCTGTCTGGCATGGAGTCAGAATTTTGTTTTTCCATGTATTTCACCTGTAGGGACTGCTTCTGCTGGATGTATTCAGAGCTCTGTTGAAACAGCTGTACATTCTACATATGTTAAGTTTGAGGGTTGACCTGTTCTGTTACAAAACCATTGTAATAGTCAGTGGGTCAGAAATGGTCTCTGGTTACTAGTTGGAGCACTGATATGAGAGGATCAAGTCCTAATCCTTATTTCAGGTACTGTTTTAAGCTACAGAAGTTCAACTGAAGAGAAAGGTTGATTCTTTGTAATCCTCAATTCTCATAGCTGAGGAATCTTCTTGGAGATGTTGCATCTTAGAAGGAATAACTTGTCTAAAGAAAGCTTCAAGTTAAATTTTTTTTTTATTCTACTGAATCTATGAATGTCTCAATTGTAAGAAATTTTCCCAACTGTTTTATTTATTAAATAAAGCAATCCATTAAAACATCCATTAATCCAATAAAGCATCCATTTCTGGATGCTTTATGACTCTAAGGGCTTTTGTAAACAGAATCTACATTAATTTGGAGAGTTTAATACTGATTTGAAGGCGTGTAACTAAGGGCAAAACGTGATCCCAAATGTACTTTGATGTGAATGTGGTGATTGTGATAGAATCTCTCAAAATTCCTAAGATATGACTGTTGGAGCTAAAAATTTTAGGGATACAGTTAGCTGGCTTGCCATAATTAAAGCAATTTCTTATTGTAATCTGCTTTTAGTCAGACATACCTGAGAGCTGAAATTAACCTTTTTAAAATTCTCATCTTTCGTGCCTGAGAGGCCCTTGAAGTGTGAGTGTACTAGAATGACTTTTCTGCTTATTTTATTTTGCAGTAGAAAAGGTTTTCGTATTTTTATTTTCATGACAAGTTCTTGTTTAAGTCAGCTCTCTCTGAAGTACATCTTTTATATGATGTACATTTGGGTCCAGATAAGCTAATTACTTGTGCAGTGAAGTGGATTTAGTTTGTAGAAAGCTATTTGGATTATTTTGTTTCTAGTTCTATTCTCATTTATAGTTTGTTATAAATATCTGCTATTGCTGAGAGTAGAATTTCAAAATGCCCTCAAATGTACACCTGCTATTGAAAAACATATTTTGTAGAGATAGGTGTTACAGACACAAAATACTAAATAGTAGAAGTCCTGAAATACCGTTTCTCAGAATATCAATTGATACTTTTGTTTAGGACTTTCTGGCATTCATGCTCTCT
This sequence comes from Regulus satrapa, assembly GCA_013396955.1. Taxonomy (NCBI): domain Eukaryota; kingdom Metazoa; phylum Chordata; class Aves; order Passeriformes; family Regulidae; genus Regulus; species Regulus satrapa. Next base: position 63,620 of record VWZN01022075.1, on the reverse strand, counting down.
CTTAGCTTTTTGCACTGGTTTCCTTTTCTCAGGTTTTAATGCATCACTATTTCTTGCTATATCCTAATTTTGTCCTTGTCCTGTGTGCCTCTTGGCTTTTTTAAGTGTTTAAAGTCCTGGAATATCCTAGCTTTAAATTTTCCAGAGAGGCTTTTCTCAGTGTCACAGAGAGATAATTGCACCAAGTACTTTTACTCCAGTCTTAGAATATTTTCCCATTTAGTTAAATGTTTCCTTTTTCTTAACTTAAAAACGTTTGGTTTTTTGGGGGGCTTTTGTTTGGTTGGTTGGTTTATTTAGGTTTTTATGGCAATTAAATCTTCTTCAACAATATTGTTTAACCTTAATGTTGTATTTCTATTATTTGGGTCTTTTAATTCCTTGCTAAGGACAGTAGTTCATATTTAGTTTACCTAAATCTTGTAACATAAAATCCCCTCAGACGTTAAAGTTCTTTACTGCTCTTCAAATCTTTTTTAATTTCCTGGTGATATGCCCAGAACTGTTTGAGAAGCAGCTGTGGAAGTGCAGGATCCCAAGTGCTCAAACACTTTTTGTGTTGTATGTATCTTTTCATGTGCACAGCCTAATGCAGCAAAAGCTTTTTTGCAACCAGTCCACATCAGCCATCTGTCACACAATCAATCCCTTCTCGTGTAGTGGTACCTCGCATGGGGGCAACAATTCCAGCCTCTTCCTCTTATAACTCTCTGCTGATCAAAGCTGCCATTGTTCTCTTATTTTCTTTATAGCTCCTAATCAGCTTGTCTCACCAGTAGGACACTTTCTCCTTTATTATGTCTGGAATAAATCCTGGAATAACAATGCTGCAATGCAAATATCAATTCTAGAACTCTTCCCATAATGTCCTTTGTCCTTCAGAGAAAGCTTTTGGACATTGGGCAGGATTCATCCCTTTGTGGTCTATAGTCTTCCTGCTTGTGAGGCATCTTTGTTGAAGTGGAAATACTGTTATTTAGCTACCCGAGTCAATAAAACCTATGTGGAATATATATATATATTTTTTTTTTTTTCTTAATGTTTTCACTGAGTAATTCTGGAGAAATTATTGCTAGGAAAAGTTATCTTTGTAGTTGCAAAAGGAATCTTCCACCAAGTCAGGTTTCAAACGAGTGCTTTGGACACATTCTTTGTATTTATGGTCACAAAAATGCTCCAGAAAGAATAGGAAAGATGTAAAGAACCTTCAAAGCCAGTGGATTTTGCATATGTTGTCATACAAAGCATAAAGTGATAATTGTAAAATTTTTTAAAAGAACAAAAATTACAAACAGTAGTGCAGTCCAAATGCTTAAATTTCGGCATGGTTAGAATAATGTCAAGCAGGATACATAATGGAAAATGCTAAATTAATAATTCTACAGAGAATGACCTTAATAGCAGCTGTCCCTTGGCAATTAAGTTATGGCAATAGTATTTAGCTCTTATATAGCAATTTCCATTTTCAAAGTGCTGCACTTATTTAATAAATTTGATAGAGGGGAACACGATTCTTTTCTAAAGCTCTTGATTTATTTTACATTTTTTCTTAGGACTGAGTTAGGAACCCTTTACGAGCGAGAAGAGCTTAGAACTAGAAAGAGTTTCTTCAGTCCTTTAGGAAGACTTGGCAATCTCCTTTTATGTATTCTGAATATAAATGAGATGACTAGAAGTAGAAATCTTTTCAGAAGGGTGGAAACTTGAGAATACAAAATGCTCTACCATGGAATCCTTCTATGCAGCAGAACAGATAAGTCATAATAGAGTTTTCATAGAATAAAACTATAATCCAGGGTTCTGGAAACTAAAGGCAATTTTCTCTTGTATCTCTTCTCTCTGTGCAATATATTTGACAAATTTCTTAGGTTTTTTGACCACTCAAAGTCATGCAGCGATAAAGGATCTTTTAAAAATAAACAAATTTATATAACTGAGGGAATAAAAAAGCAGATAGATACCCTCATGAGGTTAGCATTGACCTTTAGAGTTAGTCCCTACAGAAGAACTAGGCTTTTTGCCATTTTTTGGGTAATTTGGTTGTTCAATAGAAAGGGATTCTTTCAGAAGCTTTCTTTATTGCTTCTGAAGATTATCTGTAATTAAGTAAAAATAAGATGGAATGAACATACAGCAAAAGACTGTAAACATGTTTACAGATTTTGATAAATATTCCTGCATTTTTTTCCTCTTGTAGCATTGATTCATCTACAACATACTAAATGGAAATGAGCAAGATGTAAAATTAATCCACCCTTGTAACTATCTGAAGAGAGTAATTATCTGATGCTTACAAGCTGTTTCTAGAATAGATCCTTTGCAAGCTACATTAAATTTTATTGTGTCTGTGTTTGAGTTTCAAATTACAGTGGATCACGTTCTTTAACAATGTAAATGCTGTAGGCCCACTAAAGTCAGTGGAGCTGTACAGATTTTCCTTTTATAGGAGCAGTGCCCCAAAGTATCTAGATCTCCATTGCAATTTTGACGTTGCAAAAGATGATAGCAGTTTCTGTGTGCTTATTGTGAGAAATCAGCGTGTGGGCAACTTGTGATGCCTGGTTAATTGTGTTTGCTTCTGATAACACAAGTGCTCAAACTGTGGAGCCACGGAACCAAGCCCTTAACAAGCATCACACTGTTCGCACAGCAAAAGCTGAAGAGCAAGAATATTCAGATTTCAAAACTAACTTTATGCTAAGTATACATACAAGAAAATATCCTCTCCTGGAAAATCAGCTTAAGACTTTTGGGGAATGGAGAATGGGAAATTGCCAGATTAAAAGCTAAAAAGCTAACAAAGGATTTATTGGCTTTTTATTCTGTGTAGATTTTGTTGTGCTTTTTTGGCGTTTTTTTGGTTGGTTGGTTTTGGTTTTGGGTTGGGTTTCTTTTTGTTTCAGAGCAAGTGAAATGGCCTCACTTGAGGCAGACCAGACCAAGAAAGGCTAAAGACATCTGGATCTAGTCCCAAGAAGCTCTTATCCTGGTACTAATAGCCTGCAGACTGGGATCTTAAACCTAGAAAGATGTCCTATGCTAATTTCTGAGATAGGTAAGAGATGGTGTTTGTGATAAAAGTTCAGATACTTATCAGTAAGAGTCAAGTATAGTTGCAGGAATCTGTGGGAAATTCTAGCCAAGTCAGGTCAACACTGATAAAAATTTTATATATTAAAATGCAATCTAATTTGAGAGTTAAAAATTCAAGCATTTAAAGATTGTTTGTTTAAAATTTGTATCTAAGCTATTAGAAATCTAATGGTGACACATAGTAGGAAGAAACACACTGACTGAGTGCAAGGAACAAAGAAATATCACTTTTTGCAGCAGTTTGGACTTTGGTTGACATAACTAGCTCATTAAATTGCACTTTATAAGTTGACTTTATAATATTACTTTAAAAAAACCCCAACGAACTCGCTGTTTTAGGAAAACTCTGCCAAGAGCTTCTGTACCAGGTGCTGAAGAAGTGATAGAGGACAAACAAGAGTCTAGCTACATGTGTATGAGAAATACCATTCAATTTCTCACCAGTAGAGGAACTGGTGAGTATGTAAGGATTTAGTATGATCAGAAATGTCTTCCTGAAAATTCGTGAAGTTCCCTCCAAGGTTTTTGGTTTTGGTGGTTTTTTTTTTTTTTTGTTTTGTTTTCTTTGTTTTGTTTTTGGCTTTGTTGTTGGTTTTTTTCCTGAAACCTGGTAGAGAGAACTGACAGAATAAGCTAATAGTAAGCCAGGGCTTTGAAAACTTTCTGAAAGATCTTGACCTTCTGTGAGTGACTCTCTCTTTGTTAAACTTGTAGCACATTCCAAACTTGTTTTTCAATAGTGCAGTAATGATTTCAAGACCTTGTGAAAGCATGAGTGATGTGAGTACATTATCTCTCTCTGAACATAATTACTAATCAGATTGTATTTCAGAAATGAAATGCAGCTATTAATACTCTGTAAATCAAAGGGATTCTTTAAGTGGAAATGGAGTCCATTTGTTCCATTTGTGAGAAATGAGGCATAAAAGAAAAGTTTATGGAAACCTAACCTCTTTTCTTTTACTTTTTTTCCAGTAATGCTGCATTCATATTTTTGGTATTCAGCTCCATATAGTATTAAAAGATAAATATGTTAGCAACATAAAAACTCCACTTTCAGTAAATACTGGTGATTAGATTAAAGTTAAATTGGAGTACCAAATAGAAATATAAGTTCTTAGTCAAGATTTTTCTAGACTTCACCTTGATGGTTTGCACTGCTTGTGGTCTGATTTTGATCTCAGTGATCTGCTCTTTAGGCTTTCTTAAAAAAAAAAAAATTTAGAAATCCTGTCCACTCCGTTTTGAGTTTATAATATGGAGCCTTTCAAAAGTCTCATTTGTTCTATCACAGACGATGACCAAATCAGTGTCTGGACATTAATTAGCCTCTCTTTTTAGGCTCACTAGTGGATAGATCACCATTCTCCCTTTCCCGAAACCTGGCCTTTGTTTCTGTCCTTGTTTACTATGTTTGTGACTAGAATTAGGATAAAGGTGTAAATAAATAGAATTTGGGAAGCCCTAGTCCCAGGAGCTACTGAGAAATATAGGGACTCTCCCATTGGTCTCCACGGATACCAAGAAAAAGCAAGTTGAGTTCTTGCAAGCCTTTAGGGTTATGGGAGTTAGTCATCAGCACCAGAACATTGTTAGAAAATTCTTAGGTAATTCAAATCTTGAGAACCTCTCTTGATATCAGTATTGGGATTTTTATTTGGTTTTACTTACTGTAAATTGAAGGAAAAATTATATCTTGTTTCCTCTGTATAGGGTTATAGAAATCACTGATGAAGAGTGCTATAGTAAGGGTTTCTCCAAGATGAAGGAACTTTAAAAAAATGTTTCCCAGTGAGGAAGATCATTACACTCAGTAGTACTCATTTACCCTGTCTAACCATGTTTTCTGAAAGAAAAAAAAAAAAATCCAAAGAGACTTGCATTGAATTTATTACCTTTTCTTAGCCAGTGAAACACTCAAGGAGAAAAAAAAAAATCTGTTCTTTCATCTCTAGGGTCTGCAATGCTGTAGGCAGAGGCTTAGTACACTGCTTTCTCTAATTCTTTTATTATTGTGAATTACCTTCTACTGAAAGTTTATAACCTTTCCTAACAATAATTCTTGAGACTTGATCTATCTGCTACTGCATCAAACTGAAGATCAAAGTGTTCTTCCTAGATCTTGTCCTCTAAGGATGTAGGGTTGGTTTTAAAAAAAAAATCCAGTTATTGCTTTCTTATTTGATATTACAATAACTCGTGTCATATGACTTTCATTTTTGCCATTTTGAAAGAAGAAATACTGGTGGCTTTATAGAAAATGTAAGAGTAAAACTACAAAAAAANCCTGGTGGTTTTATAAAAAATGTAAAAGAAAAACAAAAAAAAAAAAAAAAAAATCGTAAGTTCTTTATGACCGTCAGCATTGATTATGGTTTAATCACAAACGCAAGTTGGAAACTCATCAGATTTCCCTTTGTCCAGTTTCAAAACTTTTTTATTTCTTATGAATGGGGTCATACAGGTCATCTTAATCTCATTATATATGTGCTTTATCCAGACTATTCCCCACTCTTATAGGCTTTGCTTCCATACTGAGGCCAGTTCTTAAACTTGCTAATAAAGAATCAAGGAGATTTGAATTGCTAGTAAAAAAAACAAAAAACAAACGACCACCACCACCAACAGCAACAACAACAACAACAAAAAAAAGAACCCACACCAGCCGCACAAAATTCTCTTCTATATCTTATGATAATTGCCTGGGTTTTTTTGCCTTTAATAAAAGATGTTAGGAGAATCCCTTTCAGTGGAAAATGACATGTTCCCTAGAAATGTATAAAACTCTGCCTTAATGCCACTTATTGTCATTGCCAGATGAGGAGGTCACAAAGCCCCATAATTTATTTTTCTGGCTTTAATACATGGCTTTTGTAAACTCTGGAGGAAAGCTTGTTTAAAGAGGCACTGTGAGCCATAAGAAATGCTGTTAAATTAGATTTATGCGGTTTACTTTGCTAGGAAGTGCTGTGCAAAATAAACCCTGAACGTGTGATTTTAATACTGCATGAAGGCTTTTGTCCCTAAAGTAAAGCAGTGACAAAAGTTTCTAAAATTGTACCGAAAGCTTTTCTTTCCTTGCTAGCTGAATCAAGTTGGGCTTTTAGACTAGAGGGTGTACACTGTCTGCCATTGTTAGATGCCATGCCTGACGTTATGGGAGCAGGAAGGAATCGGGCATTGTTGGGATTGAGCCCATTTTCAAGGCTGCTCTGAAGACTGGGCAGTAAATGGGCAACTACTGCAAACAGTGACAACCTTTTTGCTGCTCCACGGCACTGTGCAGTGAAGCTTTTGAGGAGGTTGTGTGTGAGGGTGGTGGTGTCAGACGTGGGGTGATGAGTGTAAGAGGGATTGGCACCGCAGAGTCTCTAGCTCTGCTTGGCCCAGCAGGCAGTTTCTTGTACACATCAGCACTGCAAATGGGTGAGTTTATAGGGTTAGCAGAATGTGTGTGTGAGGAGCATAACCAGAGGCCACAAGAGTGGCCATCAAATGTCACTGGCAGTCCAGTACTTGTGAGATCTGATTATTTGTTGGGTAGCTGAAAACATCTCTATCACGGTTCTGTAATGAGTCAGAGAGCTTTCTCTCTTTGTCTCCACTGAAGCTAAACTGGTATTAGAACTCATTGTCTATTCAAGATGAATTGCTTAATCTGTTTTAAAAGGTCTATAAACCATGTCAGAATTTATAAGTAACAGTTGTTAGTATTAGTCTAATCCATAAAGACTGCATCTTTGTCCATCTGAATCCATAAAAGCCATCCAGTTTAAATCCCTTCCACAACCTACTGGTCATACAAATGTTTACACTTCATTGGTCAATAGAAACAGTATTATATATTCAGTTTAGGATTTGGAATTGTTTTACATGACAAATTTACATTGTATACAACCTGCATGCGCAATCAAAAGCTGGAATGGCAAGAGTTACTTGTTGAAATATGCAAGTAACATACAGCTTTATTCTATGCCTTTGTTCAAATTGGCTCAGTAAAACTGAAAGATATTAAGTTAAAGATCAAAGGTATTTTTTTCTTTTTTTTTTTTTTTTCATCAAGAAGCTCGTTTGGTGGCTGGGACTATACAATTGTATAGCTATGAATAGAGTGATTCAAGATTCTTCAGGGGTATTCCTATTCAAGGACTTGGAAGCAAAGAATATTCTTTTATCTAGAATGAAGCTATTGCTCCCTCCTGCCCAAATAATTAACTTTTGTCATGGTTTGCTTTTTGCCACATTCAGGAATATCATTATGAACAGGAAACTTGAGTTTTGTTTCTCTGTTTTGCATATCCTTAATCTATAATGGGCTACCTGATGATCTCAGATGGAAAGCATGACTAATAGGTCTCCCTCAAGCAAGAATGTATTTAAAAAAAAATTATACATATATATATA
>VWZN01022075.1:15663-41624 GCA_013396955.1 Regulus satrapa | reverse complement strand
ATGAGTAAATAAACTCATTTAAAAAGTTAGAAACCAAAGAGTAAGATTTCGTGGTAGAGAAATAGAAAAGGGTAAGGGAAATAGGTAAGTGGTAATATTCTGTGGATTTGCCTTTGGAGTATAAGTTCTCCTGGACAGATAGCATTTATGTTTGTTGAGCATGACATTTTTAGCATTGAACAAATACTAATCTAAATAAATTGGACATGATTTTAGTGTCAGATGGCAAAAGGACAGTAACAGAAACCACATCTGTTTAGAGAGCTTCTCTTTAAATAGCTCAATTCTTGTTGCTGACCAAATACTTCTGTTCTGACAAAATATTTTTCTTCATATCTGACAATATCTAATGCACATCAAGAAATGGTTATATGACATGTCTGGTGATATTCTACTTGGAGGACTACCTTTGACAAAAAAAAAAACCAAAAAAAACCCCAAAAAACAAAAATAGTCCCCATCAGTATTGTGTGATGAGAAATAGTTTTGAAGGAAAATATTTATTATACACTGTGTTTCAGAAGGTCATACCATGGCAGCATGCCTTGATGATGAGATAAAAGAATACACAAATAACTGGCTAAATATATACTCACTTTTGAGCACTAAACTGGGAAAATTTTCTGCTGAGAAGAATTTCCGAGTGTTGCTGAGATATGCAACATAAAATTACTTTATGCTCAGATTTGAATTTAGATTCTTCTGTCTGACCATTTGCAAGGAGATTTGTAGCAAAGTGACAGTGCTGCAGTGATGGTGTTTTGTTCAGCATGAATTGCAGTATCTGCTTATTTTTAATGTACATGTTGAAAAGGTGTATTTCAGAAATGTTTGTTGCTGGTATGTACTTTGGCATCAGCAGTATCTGTGAGGGTGTTCTGTGCTCCTGCCTGGATAAAGAAGTTGGTGTGTCCACCCATATCCTTAATTTTGGCTTTCTCTCCTGATTTAAAATATTAATTTTAATTATTTTTTTTTGAAATCAGACTTACTTACTTTATAAAATATTTCTCCTTGTCATGATGATTTTATTTTTACCTGTTTGGTTTCTTTTTTTTTCCCGGAGGAAAAATATCGAATTATGAATTTGCTAACCTGCTTGCGACCTTCACAGGTCAGGAATTGCTTGGTCTACTGCTTATAACAAAACTGGCATGTGTGGACTCTCAAATTTATTCTAAGGCTTTTTTTGTCTGCTTTTTTCTTAGTGCCTTAGAACTGCCTAATAATAACCTAGACTATTGTACCCAGTTAAGAAATAGACTGGTTTCTCAGTTTATAGCCAGAATGTCTGCTCTCAGCACCTGAAATGCACCTGAGCTCATACCTTGTAATTAAGGAAAAAAACCTCAAAAACTGTGAGAACTGAGGGCATTGATCAGAGCCAACAAATGGGCAAGCCTCAGAGCAGAGGTGTCAGTGTCATGTCATGATTGTCCCCCACTGCATGGTAAGGAACGTGACTTGGTGAGGCGATCTCACCTTTCTGCAGTGTGTTTTAGCGTCAGGCCTTTCACATTTAAATCTTTTCCAGCTCCTCTTCTTCAAATTCTTGTTGCCCTCTGGCATCTGTTCAGGATCTGAGACTGAGCCTGCCAAGATGCCTCAGGGGTCCCTCTGAAGCCTGGGCACTCATTCAGGCTTAGGAGGGCTGTCCCAACCTTCTTTAAGGTCAGATCAGCTTTATTTTCAGGAGTGCAGCAGAGAATAGAGTGTAATTCACTTTGCTCACACACACAAATTTACTGAACATGATAATTAAGGCCATTAGGGTAAAATTTTATATTCTTAATTAGACAATTTCTGTTACTTAGAATAGTTTGGAGTTTGGGAAGACCCCTCTTGTATTTTGTGATGCACAGTATTTCCAAATGGAAAGCATTCTTCAAGGGGATTGAAAAAAGTTATTTAGATTATTCTTAAAATTGAAAGGCCCTTCCAGAAGAAGCCTCTTCTCATTTAGATATCTTCAGAATAAATTTAAACAGTGAATTTGGTGTAGGTGATGTTTATATTAAATAATGAATTCCACCTTCATTAGCGTGTCTTCTCAAATTACTGATACTTTTTTCAGAAGGACTTGTGATGCTATGAAGCTGGGCATATCAGGTATTTGATCTCAAATGCAGTCCCCGAGTTCTTGAACCATTTGTCTTGGTGGATTTTTGAAGACTAACTGATGTTTTTAAACCTCTTACATGTCAGAAAGGATGAAACTGCTTTGAAGGTTTACAACATACTTCAGCTGACCTACAAATGCAACCAGATCATCCTTTTCTTGGAGATAGTTATTGTAGTTTCTTGCAGTTTCTGTTTACTCTCACACAGCAGTGTGTCCCTGCTGAATTAGCTATCACTAACAGCTTTTAACGAAGGTTGCTATTCCCAGGTAGGACTCAAGTAGTTTTAATTGGTCAGGGCATTTATTGAAGTCACTAAAGTTTTGAATTGACAAATAATGACAGTTCCTTAGAGTTTTAAAGAATCATTAATTTAACAAAAAGAAAACTCTTAAAGAACTGTGTTTCATGTGCCCTTGCTTTGCAGTTTTTTCCTATTCATTCCAGTCCAGTGTTATGTTGTGTGTAGTATATCCATGAGTGGCCATGTTGCAATTTGCCACTGATATATTGTCCAATTCACTACAAGGCTGAAAATATTTCTTTATTTTTAGCACTTGTAAAAGATAAATGCCCAAGTTCCCTTTGCATCTCAGAGAATTCTGGTTACTGTTAATTAAATATGATTAATGTTTGCTATCTGTTTGAGACTTCAGAAATTTATTTTCAGTATTCATGAGAGGATCTTGACTAACTCTCCTGTCAACAGAGTGGGTGAAGTTGGAAGGCAAAATAAGGTTATTCATTCATAACAGTTATAATCTGTATCCGAATGCTGTTTATTTTCTGCCAATATATATAATGGGTTAATAACATCTGAGAAGTATGGAGGCGAAAATTTTTGGATTCAGGTTTTCCCTTAAAACAAAACAGAATCCAGAAACAGTACTTTGTTAACCCAGATTCAAAAAACCATCCATATTTAGAGCTCTAAGAAATGCAAGAGAGCAATAGCACAAATGACTTTTAACATCTCAGTATTTATCCATTTTAAGGGTTATTTTTTAATTTCTAAAAGACAATTTTTATGTCCATTCTCACCATTTCCCCTTTATTAGAAAGGAAATGCAGAAAAAGCAGAGAAATAAAGATTGAGTTTCATTCTCAAGGTCATGTGCATAGTAAGTCTTTCTGGAAGACCTGCTTCTTTGGATCGAATGGAATATCTTGTAAACAAAATCACTCTTATTATTTAATACCACTCTTTTCTCAGAACAGGAATAAGAACAATCATAAGAGTAGTATTAGCACTAGTAGTAATAACAATAACAGCAGCAATAACACTTCTGCCTTTTTTACCACTTCTGGTGAGGCTTACAATCCACAAGCTTTTCCTTGCTGGATTGGGAATGCGTCTTTTTTAATTTTTTTTTTTTTTTTTTTTTTTTAAATATAGGCCTATAGCGTTTTACAACATTCATAGTATCACTTTAGATACTTCAAGTCAAAAATTGTTTAAACCCTGTGGGAGGAAGACTAACAGCAGCAATGGTTGCATTAACTCCATTAGAGGGGAAAATAAAATGCTGCATTAAACTTCTGTCTCAGCCTTCATTTTTAATAACGCCTTCCCTTGGGAAACAATGCTTTTCTCTTTTTCTCTCTCATTTCTTTTAAAAAGGAGAAGGAAGCCCAGATTATCTTGTTAATGTTACACATTAATGTTTACTGATGAAACAGAAGGGTTGATTTTTTTTTTTTAAAGATTTATGAAACAAATAGAAAAACTGCTCTAAAAGCTTGAACTGGACACAAGAAAAAACCCAGCCCCCTTCATTTGTAAAAGGCACCCATTTTCATCTCTTCTTTGCCATGGTATAACACCTCAAAGTAAGCATGCAATACGTGAGTTCTGCGAAGTGGTACCACTGTATGGAAGCAGCATGGATTTGAGTTGTTTTACAGCAGGGTCAGTCCTGTTCATTGTCCAGTGACAGACCAGCATTGCTTACAGTGCTCGTGATGCTAAAATGCAGTCCACAAAACCCCAGCTTTCACTGTTTTCTCAGCTGTAGAAAATGATGTTCTGCTCATTACTGCCAACCTGCTGTAGCTTTCAAATGTCATCTTGAAGGTGAAAGTTTGCATGCCCTATTTTCTTCCATCAAGAGGTCTGTGATATAACAACTACTCTGCATTAACAGCCAGAAAAACAACACAGGTCACTGCCCCAAATGCTGATTCCAGCACTTTTTGTAACTGATTTTCAGTTATTTTTTTGGTTAATCTTAATGCAGATTCATTAAGCTTCTACTGTTACTTAACCTAAATGGCATTTCTCTAAGGAAGATCTTAATAGTATATCTGAAATATTGATTGTTTAGGCACTGAAAAGCTACTAATATGTGTCCTCAGAGAAGTCTGGACACCAGACTAGTGCCAATATGTATAATTAAGGAAGATTATTACTTTTGTCCTATGAATTTTAGTTCGTGCTTTATCTATAGACAGATGTTGAGAAATAGCTGAAGGGATGAAGATAAGACCTTCAAGTTGGCCCTTAATGTTATGTTTGAAATTGAATTGATATCAGATATATGTGTGTGTATATGCATTATGCATATGAATGTGTGGGTGTGCATATCTGTATTAGTGTATATATATAAATAAAATCTTGGATTAATTTCTCATGTTTGCTGCATGCAATGTAATTTGTGATTTTGCAGTGAATTTTTTTTTTTTGCTAAATAGATTATGCTGAATATGTTCAGAATAACATATGAGTAATAACAGAATAAGAACGTGTAGAAGGTTAGAAGTTGCTGCTTATCAGGTCTATTCCATTTCCTAGTATCTGATTTATATATATATATATATATAAATTTTGGATTATTTAAAACTTTTCATAAAAGATATGCTTCACTGAGAACTAGTTGCTATATCTAAAAGAGCCGAAGTTATTTTAATTTTAAAATAATAATGTGGAAACCATTTGTGCTATGTAGATAGAGATAAAAATCTATCAATAGGTAGAGATCAAACTCAGTGCAAAATCTTAGCTCAGAATCAGATGGTATCTCAGCAGCTGATGACTTTTCTAAGGATAGACATGCCATGAATATTGGTTTTCTGACGTAAGGGTTGTTCCTGCTAAATGGAGTTGCTCAGGCAGAGAAAGGGTAAAATATTAACCATAAATGTGGTGAAACAACTGAGAAGAAAAATCAAATAACCATTTTATTTGCTTTAGTGTGTTTTTTAAATATGTGCATTCTTTCCTTCTTTGTGTATATTAGTATTTCTACAAAAGCTATGAAATACAGCAATCTGATATCTGACTTTGGATGTAAGGAGTGTTCCCTAAACTATTATCTTAGCTGACTCTTTAGTATTTTTCTGCAGGTATTAAGAATGTGTATATTCCTTTCTTATATTTTCATAAATAATTAATTATTTTGTGGTAACTTTTTCTGTTACAGATTAAGACTAATTGTTAAACAGAACTTTTTGTTTAATATTATAAGCAGATGCCACTTTTCAATACTGAATAGAAGGACAATAACACTCAAAATCTTAACTTGCAGCTGTTTCCTAGGTAACAGAGATATAGCTAAAAAACTGTTGCACTGAATGGAAGGAAACAGCAAAGGTTTCCATTTTTCTACTGTTTTTGGAAATGAAGTAAACCCTAGGAATATCACTATTTCAGAAAGAGCAAGATATGGAACTGCAGACCTGCACTTAGATTCCATTGTGTTTGTTTTGTAACTTTTAGGTTTCTGCACACTTTCTGAGATTGCACAGACAATGTTAGAAAACTCGTGAAAAGAGTTTTTATTTAGGGTTTTTTGTTTGTTTTGGGTTTTTTTGGTTGGGTTTTTTTTGACAAAAAATGGTTGTGTAGTAGAACTGGTCTTTCCCATGAATGAAACAAACAGATAAGCAAATTTTGGTTTTTGTTCTATTATTATTTCTAGGATTTTTTCAGAAAATAAATACTTATTCTTGTAGTAATTCTACTTTCAAAATGAAAGAATAAAGTACCAGAAAATTCAATTCAGTTTGTAAATGATGTACATGTAGGTTACCTTTCCATGTGTATAGCTAATTATATCGTATTTAGTTGGCCTTTTTGGAAGTAATATAATTGTAGTATATTCCCAGTAGTTTATCTTTCTCAGTTTTGTAAAGCATAAATTACTTTTCTTCACTGTAAAGGTTGGCATACTTAGTCCCCATTTACCATTTGCGTGCCATTGAGACAACTATTCCACAACTAATGCTGGCTAAATTAGAGCATAAATAAAGTGACTGGGTTTTTCTCAGCCAGGGGAAGGTGTCCTGTAAACAGCCTCATTCTTGTAATTTAAGCATCAGCTTCACATTTCCTCAAATATTGCAGTAAAAGGCAGTCATGACAATGAGAGAAGAGAGCACTCAGTTAATGAAATTATGTGTTCACAAGGAGTCTCTCATTGTTTCCTTGCGATTCCCTTATCTGTCAGTAACATCTATCCATCACATTTGTCCTTAAATTCCAGATGTTGATGTAAAGTCTACTTCAATTATGTATGAAATGAAAAGTCTTTAATGCATTATAGCCATGGAAACCTGGTTTGCTACAACTGTAATTAGCTAAGATCATAAAGTGAAGGTTCATCTCTCACTGGCTTAAAGTGCATTGTTAAAGCTCATAGTAATATTTTGAGGATGGGTTAGATCAAAATATAAATAATATAATAGTTCTAACAGATTACTTTGCTTAATTTGGGAATTAAATTTTCCTACAGGAAGTGCCCAAACTTGTGGCAGTAGCAGTCTCTAGGATTGTTTTGTATTAGACAGCCTTTGTGTTTTATATTAAAAAAATGATACAAATTTTTTTTGCCCCTAGGAAAATGTATAAATGGTTTATAAACATGCAATATGTGAGTGTTCTTATATGACTGTTATATTAGCTACAGAAGTTTGTGCTATGCAAGGAGACGTACACAAATAATAGAAATGTTCTGGAAAAGATGTTTTCTGAATTCTCTCTCTGAGCAGATGTTGTGAAAGAATACAATAGTTAATTTTTTCTTAAGTTTTAGATGTAAAGTTAATTTCTAAAGTACAAAAAAATGTCTTTCCTGGACTACGATCAAATTTCCTTTACAACTTCTTTTCATAAACTCTATTTTGAGTTTAGAGTCGGAAAGGCAGCTATCTATTGCAATGTTTTTCATGATCATGAGATACATAAATTTAATTTTTTTTCTCCTGTAAATTTACATGGCTTCTATAATTACTCATGGAAATATTTGTGCAATTTGTACATAACTTTTCCAGAATTTATAATTAAATAATCTTCAGTATTTAAAATGACATTAGCATCATTATTGCCTTTGTAGAGATGAGAAGTTCTTTTCAATTCTTGATCTATCATTAAAGTGAGAGACATGTTCTGTGCCTGAAGGAAAAAAAAAATCAGTGTGAGTTTCTTTTCTAAACTCAGACATGAAGCAACTTGTCAATGCTACTGTGACAAATCCATGTTTTAACAGATATTATTAAGAAAACTAGCTCTTTTACTGTGTTATGTATATCTAAAGAATAGCTCTTCACAGTTTTAAACTTGCAGAATGAGACTTGTGGAAGTATTCAGCTGTTTCAGAGCCAGGATTGAGACACAGGAGATGGTTTTTGGTGTTCAGTCTCAGATGTTTATTCTTCTTATCAGTGCTACAAGGGAGTGAGCTCTCATCACCTCAGCTTCTAGGTAGAAATGGCCATGATAGCTTCTAACTGCAAGGGCTTTTAAGAGTAAACTTGACCAATGGATAATTGCCAGCTAAATTATTTTTATTTTTAACCCAATAATTAGCAATCATGACCCGCAGTGCAGCATTTTACACCCAATCCCACAATATCACCCAAATCCATGAAGGAGAAGAAGATGAAGCCCTAAAATCTGCATCTTGTTTCATATACACCACTAAACCCTAAAACCTAAAGCTGTGAGTTTTCACCCTGTGACATTACACACTTCCATTCAAACTCCACACCCACAATCCCAGTTCCACCACTCAATTTTGGAAGCCCTCTCCATGGCCTCAGGTCCAAAGCAGTGTTCTGTTGAGGGTCTGCACCTGTCAGCACAGGGAACTTAAATTCCTCTGTGCCCAGGGTTCTAACAAGACCGATCATTTACATATAACAAGACTGAAATCTGACTGTGGTAGCTAGCTCTGAGCAGTACACCATCAGATAGGATTTGTCTTGTCCTCCCTGCCATCCCAGGCCTGCCACGAGCGTGGGCAAAATGGTTTTAGTAATCACCTGCAGCAGAGTGAAGCCAGGCTGGCTTTTCAAGGACACCACAGCCAGAAAAGTCACCTAGGGGAGACAAAGATGATCCTTGTTTGCTGGCCCAATCTCCTGGAGTTCCCCCAAATGAATTAGAGTATGTTCAAGTGAAGAGCTCTTTTCCCTCCCCACCACCTGGAGCCTGCATCCATTCAGATGGCAGGGTTTGCTCACTGCAGCCTCAGAATGCCTGAGGAATAAACATGTTTCCCTACTGAGTAGTTCTGCATTAGACCCCTGGAAAGCAGTCACGCAGAACTCAACTCTTACAAATTGTGTGCCCTCAATCTTCATGCCCCTGGCAGATGAGGACAAATATGCAAATACTATGCATAGCTTAGGCTGTCAGTTAAATACAACCTGGGTTTTTCTCCTTCTGTTACTTAAATTGCTACATAACAGTTGGTGGCTTTTAGAAAAACTAAAACAAAAAAGGCTACAGTTGTTTTGATTCCAAAAAAATATTATGTCTTCCATAATTTAATTTCTATAATAAATCCTTTTCTTCTAGATCTGTGTCTTTCTAGGTTGGGGAGAAGCATTTAGGAGCTTTTTCTTTCTCTACATTTTGTAATGGCTATGAAAATGCCAGTGTCACCATAATGATGCATATACCACTAAATATACCAAAATAAAGAATTCCAGTCCTATACAGGTAAATCAGATGTTTCTTAAAAGATCCACTTGCAAAACAAAACTGTCTATGCAGTTTGCATGAGGTAAATAGTTGTTTCTCATAAATCCTTGCATCTTCAGAATAGTGACTAAAAAGAAGATTGCGAAACAGCTTTCTTTGCTAATCAGTCTATTGTTCCAGTCTTGAATTCACTACTTGAAGTTATGTATTAGCTAACTGCAAAATATACCTTTGCAAAAAATACATTATGTTATTCTGGTACACATTTACATGTCTCATCTTTTAAAATACCCTTTCAAAATCCTAAGACTATCTTAATAAAAAACCCCAAACAAACATTTTAAGACTGTTTATCCAATTAAAAATATGCAGCAACAGACATAAGAGAACACCAGGCATACATTGTTTTGTGCTTTGGTTTAAAATAAGTACAGACTGTAATCACTGTGTGCAGGACATTTCTGTAACATTTTCCACTTTATAGAAGACTTGATAAAGGAAAGAGTAAATCAGATCTTGTTAAAGATATCCTTTCTCTTCTTTATCAAAATATCCTTTCTCTTCCTTTGGCAATCCCACCTTTCTTGTTCAAAATAGGTTGCTGTGTCCAGTAAATGAAAAGGTAGAGGTTGCTTATGACCACTGAAGAGTAATTTCTGCTGTCTGAAATAAAATATTATTATCAAATATATAGTATATGTTTTTCTATTATATTTGAAAGGTTTTTTTTGCATACATTACTTTTCTACATCTATATGGAAAGCTTTATCAAAGGTTAAACTCATAAATTTTTAGATGCAACTTTCTAGAATGATAAATTAAAAAAAAGTACAGGCTTGGAAACTGATAAAAGTTTCCTTAGTTTCTATAAACAGAAAACCTTGTCTAAGAAAGTATCTAAAACAGCAATAATTTGTTTTTGTTATAATTTGAAGTCCAGACAAAGAAATGTTATGGATCAAATTACTACAGAATGAATTTCTCCTCTCTTAAAAGAACACTGTTTGTAGCACTAGAAGAAGTTAATACTTTTTGCTTTTTCAGCTTTTCGTTTTTTTTATCTTTAAATTTTGAATAGGAAATCAAGTTAAAAATAATCTTGTTTTGTGTGTTTTCTTTTCAGGGGATAAATGCAAACCTACTGAATACACGGAAGTGAAAAATATGTTACTGGATCTGCAAAACCAGAGATACATTGTACAATCAAAAGATAAATCTGTTGGAGAGAAAATGGCATTAAAGAAACTTCTTGTAGATCAAATGTTCAATTATTTTGATTCAGACAACAATGGACTTGTGGATACTAAAGAGTTATCTCAGGTAAGGCTTAGGGGTTTTTTCCAGTTAGCACAATGACTATTCAGGTGTCTTTTTAAGGACATGCACACGGGGAATATAATGTCTTAAGGTACTTTGGAAAATGTGAGTCTCTGAGGTGGAAAACTTATTTTGAGAATTTTTGAATGGCTGAATTATTGGGAAATTCTGTAGTGATTATTTAGAAATGTGAATATAATGCATTGAAGTGTACTGCAGTGTATTAAAACACTCTAGGCTGCTGTGACTGTGAGTTGTTTTATTATCCACTGCAAGCTGTCATCCAGTCCAGCTGTATAGATGTATTGTAAAAGTTGCAAACAATTGAAATAATGAGGTAAATCACTTCTGTAATAATGAAGTATTATGCTTTATCTTGGTTAGGGCTAGAGAAGTACAGAAGAAATCTTGCCAAGAGAACTCATGGTGGTCTCTAAATTTTAACTAATTACAGATCTAAACCAGTAATTGCTGCTCTGGTAGGTATAGCAGCACTAGCTTTAATCTACCTAAAAGGATTGATTCTATTAACAGGTGTTGATGGGGCAAATGTACTTTCATTTACTAGAAGTCTGTGTTTGAGAAAGCTAATCATGGCTAAACTGTATTAATGAGTCTAATACTAGGCAGCTGATTAAAAGTTGAATAAATGTAGGATTTTTTAGATGGGAGTGTTGATCATTATCCTGTTTTACGTTGCATGACAGTGTTAAGAAAAAGGCTGGAATTATCATTTCCATGCAGCTAACTTTGAAAATTTTAGTCGCAATTCCAGGGACCAGAGGGTTATTGTAAATATAGGTGTCATGTCAACTACTAATACACTATTTCCAAAGATTAATTTAAACATATTTTTTTGTTATTTTACGATATTGGTTTTCCTACTGCTTTTAGAATCTTTCAGAACTTCACCTTTAAAGGGACTATATATGGCAGTATATATCTTACAAATAATAATTTATATATTAATACACTGTATGAATAGATAACATAGATAGGAAGATCACATATGTATATTTGCAAACTGTATTTAATTCTTCTCTATTCAGTTCCTACATGTATACTTTTCCTTTTTCTGTGAGTGCTAAACATAGCTTTAAAATAATAATTTTAAAAATTATTCTGTTTTCAAACTTTCTATACATACTTTTCCCAACATGCTTTTTTTTTCTATAAAGAGGAATTTTTAATAGCAGCTATAAAGTAATTCTTTTTCACCTGTATGGAAATAAGAGAGTCTTAAACCCAAAAAATGTGGTTTTTGGTTTTGCTGTGATGAATTGACTGCAACCTCCATTCCCTGTCTCCCTGCTGTACTGAGGAAGGAGAATACAGAGAATGTTGTCAGTGAAGTTAAGCCCCTTGGGGGATAGGAGTTTTTAATATTTGGTTTTATTTCTCATTTATCAGACTCTTGTCTAATTGGTATTGAATTCAGTTAATTTGTCCCCAGGTTGAGTCTGTTTTGCCAGTGACAGTAATTGGTGAGTGATCTCTCCCTCAATCTTGGCCCATGAAACTTTCATTATCCAGTCAGGGTCAACTATCCACAGGGAGACATTACTGTACTCCTGAAAATGTTCTCTGGATTAGGAGAATTTATCTCTCTTGTGCTCACAATCAAAATTTTGAAATCTGCAGGGTTGTCATAAATAAGAGCTCCTTTCTGCATTTTAAATGTAATCATATTAAGGGGATATGAAAAGAAACATACTTGCTGTAGAAAACAAGGACTCCTGAAGTTGATTCATGTTCACGTGAATATTGAAATTCAGTTTATAGTGCATCTTAAATTTTCCAACTCATCAATCTTTCTGTGTGATCAGGCTCTTGGATTGCATTTATTATTTCATAGGTGTCCATATAGTCGTCCTACCTAATGTAAAATTGAAATGAATCAGTTGGAGATTGGAAATGGTGACAGCAACATTCCAATTTTATTGCTGTATTTTGGATCAAAAGTAATAGGGTTATTAAATTTGCATCTTGATGCACGAGAAACAAATATTTCCTCTCCCCAAAAAAGCAAAAGTACTGTTCTTATGAAAAAAACAAAAAACAAAAAACCAAAACAAAAAAAAAAAACCAAAAAAACCCAAACTTTTTCAAATAGTGAGAAAGGCTTGGGTTGTTTGTTTGGTTGGGTTTTGTTTGTTTTGGTGTATGTTTGTTTGTGGTCTTATTTGTTTGGGGGTTTTGTGATTTTATTTTGTTTTGGTTTTGGGTGTTTTAAATTCCTTGAGTATAATACCAATACATTAAAACTGGCAGATTTTTTCTTTTGCTGTTTTGCTGTTCTTGCATCTGGGTGTAATATTTTTCATGGCTTTGTAGTCCAATACAGAATTGCAGCTAAAAAAGTATTTAAACTCCAATACACCACATAAATGTAATTGGAAAACAGTGGGGTTACGTAGCTCCGTGTAGGCTAAATGGACATTTTTTTCCAATATAAATTCTTCTCTTCTTTGATTGCTTTAATCACTGAGTCTGACTCATTTAATGTTTTAGTTTCCAAGTCCTGTATTGGCAAGTGAGATGTGGCTTGATTTTGAGGGGGCTTATAAATTTAACATGTTAGAGCACTCTGCTTTGAGAAATAGGTATTAACCAAATAGAGTATCTATCTTTCCAAACTGCAAGCTGTGAAATAGGCAGGATTCCTATCACCTTCATCATCTCTGATCAACATGTCTGCAAGGTTTCCAGTAAGGTGAGGTGGTACCTTGAAAGACTTGGTTTGTTTCTAAAGCACTTTGGCACATTTTAAATGAATCCAAAATAATAGAAGGTAATTGAATCTTCTAGTGAGCTAAGAACGTTCAATTGTTAACAGACTCACTTTCATCTATTTTAGCTTATGCAAAACCAAACTGGAATTTAATAAAAAATTGTAAACGAGATACCAGTGTTTCTATCACTATAGACTGCTTGATTACTGTATATTGATTTTACTGTGTAGAAGTGAAAAAAGAGCAGAAGTGTTATGGGTAGGCATGGGAATTAAATGTGTTTTTCCAGTTATGAATGCAGTTATTCAACTATTGTGGAACTGCCATTTTATAAACAGTAAAACAGTAAGGCTTTTCTGGTTTCTATCAGAGAAAGATGCATAGGCTCTAAAAATTATCCATCTTGCTCAGTAATNTAATGATGATGATAATAATAATAATAATAATAATTTTTCTTCTTCCTTTCCCTCCTTTCAGTGAACAGTTTTTAGATTCAGAGAAAGAAGTTAGCATCCTTATTATGAGCTACTATCTGTTATTTCAAGTACCAGAATATATTTCTTCTACTTACCAGGTTAACATAGGACAAATGAAAATACATTACATTTCTATAAAAACTCATCCTTACGTCTGCAAAGTTGTTTTGGCTTTATATCTGTATTAAGATAATACTTTTGCACTTTATGCCAGCTGATACTTCATGGTACTTGTTTGCAGAGGCACAATTTATATAAGTTGCATTTCTCTGTTAGACTTTGTTTCTTAAACTGTTCAAAGTACTTGATTGGACCTTGTATTTTAAATTGTTGCCTTCATGGCTTCTGATTTTTCAGGTAATCAGTGCTGTTATTAAGTTCTTTGGAGGGCTTGGAACTCAGAGAAGAGATAATGGGTCTATCTCCTCTTGGTGTTTTTAATCAGCATTGGTTTTCACTACATGTTGCATAGGCAGAAGAAAATTTTGCATGTTGAGTTATAGTCCTGTTTGTTTCCTGCTATTAATTAGGGACATATTATTTAGTTTGCATTATCTGTTTTTAGTATCAGTAATCTAGGAAAACCTAACCATGTGCTATATTCAATTCTAAGTTCAAAATAAAATCAAGAACCCTACATGAAACTGAAAAATTGAGGGAAATTAAGACTGTCTAATGGATATGTAGTGAGATAAACACTGATTGTCATGCAAATTCTTAACATCTTGATATTTCTTAGGTGCCTTTTGTTTTATCAAGTAGCAGCATTTCCCATTATATTCTTGCAGACTGTGAAGGAAGCGGGAGAAATCTTACATTCTTGAGAAGGTTCAAGGACTGGTGCTAACTGGAATTGAAGAAAAAAAAAGTATAATGGTGCAGGATTTTGTTTGCACTCATTGTTTTATCTTGGTTAAGTACAGAGCCACAGGCTCAGAGTGGTTCTAGGTTTAGTTCTGAGATGCAGAATTGTATCCAGCCTATCTATGTGACCCTGATACTGTTCTGGTCTTATCCTGTGAGCTAGGCATCTACAGCATTATATTTGCAGACCCCTAAGGACACATTTACATCTTCCAAGTCACAATAGGCCTTCCCTCTGCTTAATGCAGAATTGGAAAGGCAGGGAAAAGTGCCTCTCATTGGAGTAGCTTGCAGAAAGATGTCTCATATCTGACCTGTGTAACTTGATTAATTTGGGACAGTATTGAGGTAATACCTTGAAATGAAATTGAGCACATGCCTTTTTGTGGGCTCTGCATCATTCTGTGATGTACAAGTCCTGGATCTTTACATTTACCAAAGGTATTGTGCTACCATAGGCACCAAATAGAGGATTCTGTTGCTGCCCTAGAGAACTTGGTGGTAAATTATAAGAATATTGATTTAACTAGATTAGCGGAAGCTAATGCAAGGAACAATTTACCAAACTTTATTATCAATTTGGTTTCATAATTAATCAATTCTTTTAATTTATAAAATGTTTGACTGCTGCAGAAGATGGTGGAACAAGTAATTGAACCGTCCCTTATGCAGTCAGAATTGATTTGGAGCGGAGTTCTCACAATGTCTGGCGTTTGATGTACTTGGTGTTTCATCAAGCACTGAGAGGCACTGCTGTGATGAGGTGCTTGCTTTTAGGGAAGATGAACGCACATTAACTGAGTGGCCATATTTGATTTAAAGGAAGGGTTTCTTTTGCAGTTGTATTTATGTAGCTTTTTCCTTGGGGAGGTATGTAAAGACCATTAATCACAGGCAAGCAAAAAAGCGCTGACCAATAACACGTCAGGTAAGGTGGATTAATGAAGGATGTGCTATGTTATTTGTGGTCTAGTTTCATAACATCTGCACATTTTTCATTTTGGCCATCAAAAATCAGATTAAAAGGAATAAAACAATCTATTCTGATGTGCAGTTTGTCATTTTTAATCAGATTACCTTTCCCAATCTTCTAAAATTTGAAACAGTGAGAGGAACAATGCTTCTTATACTGAATGTTCATGGCCTTGAAATTTCAGTGATTGCAAAAGTTTCCAATGCACACCATTACTTATTTAGTACTTCTTGTATAACTGCAATGGGCTTAGAGTTACTAATTTTTCCCAGACTACATTTTTGTCCTTTATGTACCAGCTGCAAGATCTACACAATTTCATATATTGTTAATTCACTTCAATGTGAACTCAGTAAAAAGGGTTTTAAAGGATGGGAAGTAGTTAGCACTAATTTTCAGGTAGAATAGCATATATTTTTAATTGATAATAGCAAAAGGTGGTTTTGTAGTGATTTTTCTTATATTTGTAAATGGTTTTCATACTCTCTAATGTACTAACAAGGTGATTATCCTTTATAATGCCTTTTTATTAGTATGTAGCAGATGACTTCTGGTAGCATAAAATGTTTGTGCCTTTTCTCCTAATGCTCCTGTTATTCTCTGTTATTCTTATAGGTATTCTGTGTTTACATGAATAGTAACTGAATTAATTTCTTTATAGAGCAACTGAAACACAAAACCCCCTGTATCCCTTGTTTTTCAGAAGATATTCTCTTGATACAAATATAATAATGGTTTTGCAGTTATCATAGACTGATAAAGGGTTAGAAGAGTAATTATTTTACCTAGGAATTAACTATATTTGGTTTTTTTTCCCTGTGCATAATGTAAAACCATAAACTGTGCAATATTAAAACAAAAAGTTGCATTAGTTCTGGCTCTAGTTATGTGGTAGTACTTCTAATACATGCCCCATGTAATATGACAATTCTAAATCACTGACAGAATCTTAAAATTTCACAGGCTGGAATCTAAGTAGGTGCCTATGACACACACAGACTTAAGACAAAATGGTGCATATATTAAAGAACATTTCTCTGGGATAAGTTCATTGGAGTCAAAATGTAACAGCTATTAAATTTGATATATTTACAAATTGAATGTGTCCCCACTGAGAAACAGGAGCCTTTTCAGGTCAGCTACTTATATAAGGGTTTTGGTAAGATAATAAGCTTAACAAAAGCCTCTGAGAACTTGATACAATTAGTAGGGTAGTAAGAGTTTATATTGGCTATTTTTGAAAGTGTCTGAATTTGGTTTCTGTGGTTAGAAATTAGAGGAAAAAGACATTATTCCATTTATAATTGGGAAATTATTGCTTTAGGTATATATGAATGTTTTTTTAATCACTATTCCTGTACATATAGAATAAAATCAGCTTTAAAATTCCCAGCGTCTTTACAGTGCTTCAGTCTTCATTTATATGTATATATGTTGTGTATATCCTAAAAAAACTTTTGTGTAGCTTCAGAGAGTCTGTCCTAAAGGTATTATCTTTTAAAAGTGTAATAAATAATTACAAAGTAACTGGAAATCCCTGACTTTACACAGTTGCAGTTCATTGCCCCACGGCAACCTTAAAATGATCTATTAAGTGATTATTAAAAACAATTAATTATACCAGAGAACTCGAAGAGCTCAAATGTAATTTCATGGTTATAATTTTCTTGTCAGGTAATAAAACGGGATGAGCTTGGCAAGGAACCGTCTGACTGCTCCGTGTTCGATTTGCTGAAATATGATGATTATAACGGTGACAGGCACCTCGCCCTAGAAGAATTCTACAGAGCTTTTCGTAAGTACCAAGACTAACCTCTTCCTTGAGCCTTATCTTTCTTGCTTTTTTTTCCTAAATGGCCCTTTTTGGATTTTTTTGAAACCTGTAACATGCGGATGCTGTACCTAAGTAAGTGCAATTGAATAATCAGGAAATAGAAGAAAACCTCTTAGCAGAAATCAGTGATATGCAGTAGCTTCTAGGTTTTTGAAGGGTTTTGGTAATGGAGAATTAATGGATAATCTCTCTTGTTGCCAACCTGCACTGGTAAGTCTGTGTTGTGCACAAGTGGCAAGTTGTGTGGTCTCGACATAATCAATGGAACCGAAGTGCCTCCGCACAGCCTTTGTTTATGAGTGCTGATAAGAGCATTTCTGACAAACCCAGCAACAAATGTGCTGCTTCTTTTAGGTCCCTTATGGCTTCAGAGGACTTGGAAGGAGATAAAGATTTGTAGTGTTGTTTTTGCAAAGTATTTATTCTCTGGATGCCAAAGGGGTCTCGGGACAAATGTGTGTAGTACAAACAAACATCTTGACCAAACCACTGGGTTAGCAGATAGAAAAAAGATGTTAAAAGCTTTTATACAGTATGTTAAAGGTCATATCCATATATTTTATTATCTCCAGATAAGAACTGATAATTTTTCACTCTTACCTACCTCATATTTAAGATTCAATCTTGAAAGCTGACTTTGCTTTAAAAGCTGTTGCTCCAAACTCTGTAACTTGGCAGCACAGAAGATTGTTTGCCCAAAATTATTTTTATAATTGCTTTTTATACATTTACTAGTCCATTAATGTGTCTTCATTTCGAGTAATTACCGGTTGTTGTTTTAGTCTTCTTGTAGTTTATCTTGGGGCAGATGAACACTCAGATGCTTTACTGATATCAAATGAAAAAGTCATTAAAAAAATTGCTTAAAGTTTTAAACTATAGTGAATTGATATTAGAAAAAATAGCTGCATTTAAAGCAAGAGTAAACATGAAATAAATAATCAAGACAGAATTCCTGAAAGTATCTTAAGTTTGACCATTGAATTAGATTTTTATTGCTCTGAAAGTCTTTCAGAAAGTGTGATTTTGTAATGCAGCTTAGCTGAATGAATTACTTACTACTCCTAAAAATAACTTGATCCTGCTTCCTGAGGTTATCTGACCGCCTTTCTTGCAGTGTCCCAACAGTCCCAGTGTCTCCTCTGAGTCACTTACTAAGTCAGCAGAAAAATACTCACCCTCCACATTCCACCCCAGTCCTGTTGTGTGACCTGAATTGATTAAGTGAAGGGTCAGATCATAACTCATGCAAAAGAAGTGTGAGCACAGCCAAGAAGTAAGGTGGAGGATGAAAATTGGGGGTATTAGGACATTGTGATGGTGAGATAAATTTATTCATCTGTGGCAGCAAAACACTAGGAAATGTGTTAATTTCTTTTTTAAAGGTTGTAATACAAGTTTGGCTTACAATAATATAGAGAAATATATAACATCTATAGAAACACACACATTAGCTATGATTGTATGGCTAGATGTTGTACTTCTTGATTGTGATTAGTGCATAGATGTAAAAATTTTTATAGAAGCCTTTATCATATACAGCAATCCAAGAAGGTTAAAGACACATTTAAAGCATTAGCATGATTTTTGCAAACATTGTATTAATGGAAGCATAATATTGTTCTTCCAAATAAGACTTTGATGTGTCTCTGAGGGACTATTTTGTACAGTTGTAGAACTCCAGACATAAGAATAGCTTTTTGTTATATATTTTTAATGGACTTTTGAATAATGAAAATAATTTCCATATGGTATGTTAAGCATTGCTTTAATAGGAATGTTAATGAAAACATTAGATTATGTATGATTAGCAATCATTTAGGTTTCTCTGTTGCAGTAGAGTAGTGGAGAAGACTGGATTTAAAACTCTAAGGCTATTTTAGAAGATGATTTCCAGAGTAAGATTCATTCTTCTATGTCAAACTTAGATGTATTCATTACATAATAAAAACAAATAACAAAAAAAAAGCTAAAACCAGCTACTGCTTCATTGTACAGTGTGTACCCAGAGAGCCAAAGAAATGTGACTTTGTAATGAATTAAGGCTCTGTAATGAAGATAAAATAAATACTCTTGAAATAAATTTGAGGATTAACTGTAGCTCCATTTCCTTTTATCACAAGAGAGTTTGAATTCAGTCAGTTTGACCTCAGCAGCATTAACAAAAATTACCTAATGCTAGAAAAGGGTATTAAGCTAAGCAAAATCCAAACAAATTGAACATGGCACCTGGTCACTCGACAGTGCTCTTGTGGCTAAACCGGATGACACAAAGCTGAAACCAAGCTCTCCCCACAAGCCACGCCAGCCCAAAGTAAAGCAAATGGGACAGCCCCTCTCCAGAAGCCTGTGCTGTTTCCTGTGGCAAAGCTTGTGAGATGTTCGTGGTAATGCCAAGGCTGGATTTACCAGGATACAGAGAATTGAAACAGATATAGAACCAGATTTACTTGTGGAAATGCACACAAGAAGCACTCACAACAGATCTTCCACACACTATTCAACAAAACATACCTCTTCAATTAAGCATCCACCTACGAAGCAATTAAGATTTTAATTTTCTTCAATAAAGTGATGTAGGAAGGTTGCAAATATTTATTCCAAATAGAAATAAACATGTTTTTTTTTCCCCAAGGTTTTCTTTAAGTACTTAATATTTTCAAGTTTACGTTGTGTTTTATTATACTATAATGATTTATTCTTATTGTGTTAAATTGTGATTTTATGTTATCAGTTTAAAATTATCCCATTTTACAATATGGAAAATATAATTTTTCACCAGCATGGACACTTTCAAACATGTAGAACAAATAGAAAACAAAAAGGGATTTTTTTTTTTCCAAGTTCTTTTCATAACTATCTAATGAGTGAAAGATTAAAAATGAATAATGGTATTACCAGGGGATTATCTTCTAAAATATTATAGTGGTATTTGTTATTTGGAGATATTTAAAAGACATAGCCATTAATTTAAATAAAAAAGTGATTCTAGAGTTTTTGACCTCTTGCACAATCCCACCAATTGAACTTGACAGTGTTTTTCATGTTGTTTTCATTCCTTTAAATCTACCATTTTAATGTATCTATGGAACCTAATTTCAGTTTAATACCTGCTGTTCCCAGTGGAATTGTCTCTATCTCTAATTGTATTGAAGGGGCGCATTTGAGAAATGTCAAGTTCTTGTTGAAGTTTGTGCAACTGCTAGAGTATGTGTTACTAACTTTTATTCACTCAAAATGGCAGTGAAGAAAATTTGGGTTTGTGATGATGGAGATTGATCCTATTCAGAGCTTCCAAAAAGAGTTCGAAGGAGTTGTTTGGGTTCTTTTTTCTTTTTTATTTGTGTAAGAGAAATCGGAATCATATGAATGCAGAAATGCTCAGGCAGGGTGGTAGAGGTTGAGCAGGGCATTAGGGGTCACAGCACCACAGTTTTTATTCATGGCAATACCACAAGTGTTCTTTTCAAGCCAGTTTGTACCTTGAACTGCTGAAATACAAAATGTAAAATAATGAGCAGAATATCCTTTAAGTCATATTTGAATTTGATCAACATTAAAGACGCCTCATTTTCTAAAGTTAATTGTCCATCAGCATTCTCTATTAGGCATATAAGAAGTTCTGTAAAAATAATGAGAAGGCTGGAGAAGGCATGAGAAATAGCATAAGGGGAATTTGTCTCCTCAGCCTTGGCCTAAAAAGGGGATAGTGATAATTAAGCATATTACTAGTGTGCACTTTTTCAGCTGAATTTCAAATAGTATATAAAAACACTTAGGTGAGATTTTGAACATAGATGATTAAAAACCATCTTCACTATGGTGTTGAACAAACTACTCTATTAAAGTTGTTTCTTTTTAAAGAATTAGGAAATTGCATTTTATTTAAATGTGAATGCCTATCTTTGGAATTAATTATCAGTCTTGTTTCATTAGCATTTGCAGGTAGGATTTTTTTCATTGGCAT
The DNA here is from genome assembly GCA_013396955.1 of Regulus satrapa. Classification (NCBI taxonomy): domain Eukaryota; kingdom Metazoa; phylum Chordata; class Aves; order Passeriformes; family Regulidae; genus Regulus; species Regulus satrapa. The sequence continues at coordinate 20,419 of VWZN01022075.1, read as the reverse complement.
ACTTAATTAGAAATTTTCCTCACAAATACCAGCAATTCTATTTTTAACTCCAGCAGTAGAAGAGGAACTACCTTAAGGGTAAGGCTAAAGCATAGGCTGTTTTAAAGGTATTAATATGCACATTATTCTGTATCTATACATATATACTTGCTTGTATTCTGTGATTTACTTTTGACAGTCTCATTTTATCTGACAAAATGGATGCACATTAGACTGGACAGCCAAATGTAAATACCTATATGCAATGGAATAAAAAAAACCTCTTTCCCCCTTCAGAAGGTCGGATGCTGAGGCAGTAACAAAGAAAATGTGTGAGAGGATGCTCTCAGCCTTGAACATTTCTGCTAAGCTTCACAGAAATGTTGCAAGCTTATGAAGATTCTTACTGGGTTCTGTAAAGTTTTACCTGTTGGCAAGACCACTGCAGTTTTCTGGGTATAGGCTGTTTTCACTTTGTTGTGAGGGGTAGTTTGTAGTGCTGTAGCATCTCTCTCCTAATTATTTGCTTGCTATATTCCGTAATAGTTTAATGAGATCAAGAGTGTGTGCAGAGAGGAGCCTGAAAAATTACTTCCTCTAACACAAGTAGGTAAAGCAGAAAGTTTAGCTAGATTTTTGGAGCTTGGGACTGAAGGTATCAGTCCTCTACTCCTTTGGCCTCTTCATGTAAAATTATATCCTAAAAGAGATCCAGTTCCGTCTTAGTGTTTTGGTTAGGTTTTCTGCATTCATTCCTCAGATAAAAAAATGGTTTTTTTATCTGCAAACATTTTTTTTAGACAGGGAAGGATATATTGAACTTTTTCTGAAAGGGCAGGCAAAACCCTAAGAAGCAGACAAACAAGAGCTAAAGAGGGTGTGGAACACTGTTTATGTGTTCTATAAACTAAACCTCAACCAGTGTGCTTCCTTTATTTTCCAAGGGTTTTCTTTTGTTTGGTTAATATCTCCCATGGTATCGAGATAATTTATAGTGCACTGTAAATTTTGTCTTCTTTTGTTTTTCTTCTAGTGTTCTTTTCTAAAATAAATAATCTTCATTGGTTTTGTCCCATATAAAGTAAAATTTCAAAGCAGGTACTTCAAGTGGCCTTCATGGTGGGCTGAAATATCTCAAGACATACCACAAGCAAATAAATGGCAGTAAATTATTCTGTTTGATCACTCAACAGATATATAGGCACTTCTCTTTGCAATTTCAGTAGAAAGAAGGATGCTGACTTAGATATTTATGAATAAAACGGACTGAATACAATTAATATAAACCCCAAGTTTATTTTACATAATTGAAATAACTGCTCTGTGTAACAGTTGACATCCTGTATAAAAACAAAGAAAAAAAATAGCAATTTCTCTATTTCTCTCAGAACTTATTTCTACTGTTAGTGTAGAACTATTCTTGATGTTGTCTTATGCTCAAAAAAGGGGTACTGAGGACTTGACTGTAAAAATTACCCCATGACATGCAAGAAAGTGTGAGAATTTTTCTAGGCAAAATAAGATATGGCTTAATCTTTATTATTGTACTAATGATGCTTTGTAGTTTTGCTGGAATTTCTTGTGCTTTCAGGCATCACTCCACATTAGGTTAATGATACATAATCTGTTGTGCAGCTGTTATTTGGGATCTTGCATGTTGCTACTGTACATGCTAATATCTATATATTAAAAAGTACCCTCAGTTTGGAAATGAAATTCAGGGCTCCGATAGCAAATTTGGGTTTCAAGTACTGCATGTTTATGAAGTATTTGTATGAAGTGATTTATATACCCTCAGTAATAGCAGATATTATGGAAGTTTTTGATCTGGTCCAAAATTACAGAACTCGCTTTGGGCTCACCTTTTCAGAGAAACTTCAAGTCCAGTGACTAATGTGACTGTCAGAATAGTGCTTTGTTGTGTCTTGAATTATGTGGAAAGGTTGCAGCCAGAAGTTCCTATCAATACAGTGGCCATCATGAACACATTTGCTTAGTTATTACATTCTCTAAGTCCTGAAAATATATTCTAAAGTATCTTTCATTGTAATAGCTCTAGTTCTATTTTAAGTTGCCAAATGCAGTAGTTACAGGTACATGTTCAGAAATTTTTTTTTTGAATTATGAATCTTTGTTTCTGAAGCAAAATAAACCAAAATTAGAAAACAACCAAAATCCCTACAACAAAATCTAAATTTTAAAAAGGCCTATACTGAATTACTCAATGAAGCAAATTAGAGTTCCCACTGGACTACTTAAGTTATCTTGTAGTCCGCAAAGGCTAACTAAAATTAAAACCCTTATGTAATTTATATTTCAAATTAATTCAATATGAGTTACCCAATATTGTATTTAGTGTGTAATCTGCGTCAGAGCTTTATGACTGTGATGAGTCTTCAATAGTAAAACATGTTAACAAATAGTAGAGGAAACATTTTCTGAGGGAGGAGGAGGTATTATTCTGTCTCCTGCTACTATTAATTCCTTTTCAGCAACAACTTCAGTGTATTAGATTGTTCCAGAGGGTGTTATATTTCACCACTATCCTCTGAAAACACCAGTTAACATCACACTGAGCAGGAGCTATTGGACTTCATGGCAATTTTTTTTTCCACTCAACCTGATCTATCTCTCAAATTCTTACCTGTGCTATATGTATTTTCAATCTAGAAAATCTCAGCTGGAAGAAAATGTAGCCTCTTCTGTTGAGTGGGTAGAACTTTAAACTGATCATCAGAAACAAGGAAATATCTAGGGTTTTAAATGTTTCATGGATTGAAACAGTCTGCCAGAAATTTCTCAAATGCCACTAAATCAATTCATTTCAATAACAACTGATTTTTCTTCATGTTTTGGGGGAATCAAATAATGAATTTATGGCCACCATAGGTTTGCATGAGTAAATAAAGCAAATATTTCCCAGGGTCATTTGGTATCATAATATACTGAAGAAACGAGGAGATTTTGCTTATGAACCTTGTGCTCTGTTGATCTCTAATCCTATCAGAGCATTTAACTGGAAGCTTTTCCCTTCTTTGCTGATGTAAGTTGCTGGAGATAGCACTGTCAAAGACAGGATTGCAGAGGATGAGGGCTGGAACAAAACACCTTGGTTCTAGTGGCTTTGTTTCAGACAAGAGGATGGGTAGAGGCTCACTTGCCTGGCATTTGCTACTGGCTCGAAATGCTGGAGACTGCAGTCTTAGATGGCTTTCAGTGAGTTTATCTTAGTCTGGAGAATATCACAGGATGCTGAGGGAAAAGTAAACACCAATTATACATATTTGGCTACGGTCAGCAAAGTTCCTCAGTTATTAATTTAATGCTTACTTCTGTGGAGAGTTATATATAGTATTGCTAATGTTTTTTTTACATTGTGAGTTATGAGAATATTTTCATCTCTACAGAGCAGTGTACCTGTAAGATTAGGCTATGACTGATGTTCCAGCATCCACAAGAGCCTTCATGTAGATGTTTTAGAGAAAGTTCAAGGAAAATTTGAAATAATGATTTATAATGAGTGACCTTTATCAAGTATTTTAAAGGAAGCTCTCTTTCTTCTTAACGGGGGTGAAGTGGAGAGAAGAAAGGTGCTATCAGAACATAAGGAGTAATGACTGGGCATCATGGGACACAATCACCAGCTAATCCACAAGCAAGAACATTAAGTATCTCTACTTCAAGGCAGAATTACTCATCTGGAACTATCATAAATATTAATAGATGATAAAGTATTACTTAGTAAGAAAGCCATTTGATTAATCTATTCCTTGTTTTGCTTTTTTTGCCTACTGGTGCTTTTTAAATATCAAGCACCGATCTTCCTTTTAGAAAAGTGTTGCTTAGAAATTTTATTCAGAACTTTTTTAGGTTTGCATGTGTTTTTCTTTTTGGTTTATTAATTTATTGTTTGTACGGTTTTTTGTTTTTGTTTGGATTTCTGGTGATGATTTGGGGATTTTTTAGAGAGATCTGGTTTGAGATTTTTAGTAACTCTTCTACTCTGCTTTCTTTTGTTCTCACATTTGGGTAATTTTTTGTTTTAATCATTAGAAGAATTTATAAGTAATTCCTTAGAAATCTGGATTTCATAAGAATGTCTCACATTTCCACTGTAAAAGAAAGTCTGCAGACACAGTTTCGTACCACATTTTATGAAAATTCTTGAAATTTTCAATTTTATGAAAATTCTTGAAAATACTTTGAAAATTCTCTAAATTGAGTTAATAGAAAAATAATAATTCCAATTTTGCAAAACTTGTGAGCTTTTCTCACTTTTAGAGAAGAGTGTATTACATTGTACTGTGAGGTTTTTTTAATACCCTCAAATATCCAGTACATACGGTGAGAAATTAATTCAAAAACATCAGCATTGCAAAGAAATGTATTAGAGAAGAAAGAAACCCTTCTAGTTCCCTTCATTGTTCATGGTGGATTAGGTTCCAGTAAAATTTTCTCATTTTAGGAAATTTCATTCCTTACTTAATTTCGCAAAATAATAGGACAGTTAAAAGGGTTATTGTAGCATTTCTCAATAGCTTTTGAGTTTGTTTTTTTTTTTTTTCTCTTTAATATAGTGATTCCATAGTGTGAGTGGTTCTTTATTTTGTATGCTTTTGCAGTTTCCAACTCTTCTAGAACATTGCTATTTCCAGCTAACTGAAGTATACAGTGAAGGAAATATTTTCTTGATTTTGTCAAAGAAAATTTGGATACAATAATTTTCAGTATTAAAATTTTCAATTTATTACATTTTAAATAAAAACAAATTAATTTT
>VWZN01022075.1:0-15640 GCA_013396955.1 Regulus satrapa | reverse complement strand
TTATTACATTTTAAATAAAAATAAATTAATTTTGGCGTCCCAAAAGCATTCGAAAATACATTCACTTCAAAAAATATGTTAAGGGTTAGGTTTTTTAAGGCAGAATATTGTTCTTTAACAAAATTATTCACGTTATTAGTCTATTTTGTAACAGTTGCTAGTTGTTAGGAAATTATAATTGTTTTAGTACATTCACAAAGTGTTTGGATAGAAGGATGCTATCTTGATAAATTGTTATTTCCGACTGGTATTTAGCTTCATTTTCTGAAGTTATATGTTGAATGCGAAGGAAAATAGAACTTACATGTTGTTATTTTCACTCAAGAAATTAGGATCAATTCAATCCAGTAGTGATAGAACTACTAGATATGTTTGATGATATACATGAGAAGGTATTTTCTTTTTCATTCTGTTTGTTGTTTTTTAAAATCTTATTTGAATCAGTCTTAATCTCGACATCAAGAATTTGCCTAGTTAGTTTAGCACAGATCTCTTAAGTGCTCATAAGTAGCTTTTAACATACTGTCACTGCTAAGAATATTTGCATGTATACAGAGTTAAGGGGTGTTTTATGCCAGAATTTAAGCTGCTAAAACTTGGTATAAATATTGACAAATGTATGGGTAGGGCAGAAAGGATATCAACTACTCCAGTTAAGGCTATTTTAGTGGGCTGTGATATTGTAAACTGTGAGACTAATTGCTTCTCATCACTCCTGGCTTTCCAAATCTCCAGAAATAAACACCTCATAATTGCATATACTATTGTTTATACTCTTCATTAAAGAGTTACCTGTGAGCTGAATTCAGTAGGAATATTTCTGTATGTATGGGTTGCATATATTTGGTAAAATGCTCTGTCATGAAATAGATGAAATTGTCTGACTCCACTCCCTCTGGTGACTGCAGCCCTTATTTAGCTGGATAAATGTTATCTGAGATGTGTAGATGTGACACTTAGGGACATGGTTTAGTGTGGACTCCTCAGTGCTGGATTAAAATTGAAAATTATGATTTTGTAGGTGTTTTCCAATCTAAATGGGTCTGCAATACTATCCACAGCCTAAAAACATCCTTGCAATTTTCCAAATGCATTATGGATGCTCTTGGATATTAAATAAGCCCAAATTTGCTGTTGGATATTAAAAAAGCCCAGTGTTCTCCCTAACCCCCAACAAGAAAACCTGAACATTTTCTACCAAAGGAAATGAGGAAACAGGTTAAGAAAATACCCCTGTGCCTGTGTTATGTACAGAATTAAATTGTCAGTAGATTCTCAAGCTGTTTTTCTGAACACATCATGCTTGCAGAGTGTCAAATCTTAAGTAGGTTAGCAAGTGATTTATATGGAAATGCAATTTTGACTGTAGTAAAAAAGGTGTCACAAAGGCTATGAAGCAGAGGTTTACATAGTGCAATATTGTGCCAAAAGACGTCTAAAAAAAAGATGGAAAATAGTGAAAACTTATAGGAGAGCAAAATCACATAAGCCTTCTTTATGTTATTATTTATTAAAATAATTGGGAACCTGATTGCCTAAGATGGTAGGGATCCAAATAGTAATCTGTTAGCCTGTCTGTCGTGAATAATGTTTAGAGAAAGTGTAATTTTTTAAAAAATTGTTCTGCATTATGATTGTATTTCTTCCCAAATAAGACATGTGGTAGAGATATACTTCTTGGAGAGAATTTTAATAGCATTTTTAAACTTCCTGAGTAGTCTATTTAAGAAATAGTTGATGCTAAACTAAGATTAATCTTGTGTTCTTGCTCATGACTTGTCAAGTTAATGTCTACTTTGAGTAACAACATATACAAGTTAAGTTTTCTGGGCTAGAACAAATGTACATCTACTACAGTACCTTTATTGCAAAAGTGCTTATAGAAAGTTGCTAAAGATGCAAAAACATGTAAGTTTCTTCTAAAATATTTTCTCTTCCTTAGTAATTTTTTTTCTCAGAGGTTGCCTCTCTTTAATAGCTCTTGATGGATGCCTCACTCGTAGGTTTGTTTACTTCTTGGACCCATGTGGAATTAACATCTACAATATTCTGTTTCAGAGACACAATATAAAGTGTCCTGTATACAAGGACACATTTTTTCTTCATTATGCACACCTCCTGTATAGTTTATTAAGTTTTGTGTGATACGAAACCATGAACAATCATTCTGTATTTCTTTTCTTTGTAACAGTTTTGTTGTGTTTAGTTTTTGTTTGGTTTGTTTTTGTTTTTTTTTCCTTTAAGTTCTTGACATATCTTTGTAGTCATCTCTTTTCTATTCTGAAATTCCCCAGTCATTTGACATTTAATTCTATGAAAATCGTCCACATCTTGGGTCATTCTTGTTGTGTTTCTCTGTTCTTTTTCAAGTTTTACTGGAAGGTTTTTTACAAAGGGAGGACCAGAAAGCAAACAGTCAAGTTGCTCAGGCAACATGGATTTATAAAGTGCCATAGGATTTTTTTTTTTCTGAGTACCATTCTTTACTTTATAATTCCTTTTATTGTCACATTTCCAGGAATGACTAGTTGTTTTCATAAAACTGCAAAGTCTGCTCTGAAGCCTGTGTGCTTAATACCTGAGCAGTGCTAGCTAGTTGAGAGCCTATCATTCTGTAAACAATGTCTGGTACTTTTAAAATCTCCTTCATGCAATACTTTCAATACAGAATTAAATATGTTGAATTTGGCATACCCGTATCATAGGTAAGGTCTTTAAGCTAAGATCAGCTTTTATGTTTGCTACCTAAACTACCTGATAATTTGTTCTCAAGAAATTCTGTCCCAGAAAAAAAAATCGCTTTATTTTCTTTCCACTTCTCCTGGATGATGTTGAACAACGTGGAGGTTCAGGTGCAACACAGCTGGTGACTTTTCTTCATAAGGGACCTGCCAACAGACTTCAAAATGTGGAGCCTGTGAAAGGGTAGAAAATACTGTGAATTGGACTGTATGATACAGGACTGAAGTACTAAGAGTCACAGCTTAATCCTATCTGTCTTTAAGTTGTCCTTTAACCTTTGTGCTGATCTTTTTAGATGCATGGCCCATTGCCTGTTTTCTTCTCAGGGAAACATTCCAGATACGCAAAGCTGGCAGCAGAACATTCACAGTCCTTGTTCTCAGAATATGTCACTGTCTCAACATGAAGCCTTGGTCCTTTCCACAAACACCTGCTCTTAAGAGGAGTAAAACTCTTCTCTGTGAATAACAAAAATTAGAAGCCTCTGTACAGAGAGGTAACAGAGCCTACCTTGAGTTCTGCTTGCCTTCTTTTCCCCTCTAAATATAAATAGACACTTCAGCCAGGTGATGGATTTTTCAGAATCTCTTTCATACTAAAACTGCTTTAGTTTATTCTTGTTTCTATGTCAAATATTCCTGTGAAGAGCTGCTTCAAACTCTAGTCTGATGATTTCAGGGAACTATTGAATAACAGTTGTATGGACCCCTTCTTTTTATGATGAAATATAGTAGTTCTGCTATGCTTTAGGCCTTCTAACCACATTCACAGTTCAGCTAATTTAATCCTGAATTACTTTTTTGGAATACTGGCTTCTCATTCTCTTTACAGAACTGGATGAGGAGATGGTTTTTACAAAATTCAGTTATTATAATACTCCAGACAGGTCCAGAGATCTTAAATGTTTAGAAATTATATTACCATTCTGGGGAAAAAAAAAAAAAAAAAGCCTTAAAATTTGAAAGTGAAATGAAGGTACACAATAAATAAATTGGCAAATTATTACATTTATAAACTGAGAGTTTCATGCATAAAACTGTGAATTACCAGGGCTGTCAACTCTCCTCTTAAAATTCCCATTTCATTATTGATTAGTTCCAGTAGTACTTCATAGATTGAAGCATTTTAAATGTTTCATTTTAGGCAACAGCAAAAGTGCAGTATTGGTGTTCGTCATGTGTATTTGCAATAAACAGGAGCATTAAATTTGGATCTATACTAGTAAAATTGCTTGAAAATATTGTGCTAACTCCTAACTTTTAGATAAAATAGTTTTATCTGAACTAGTCATGTGAAAATACAACACACATACAGAAATTGATTTTTGCATAAACTCCTGTTTTTGTTTAGACAAATTCAGTAACATAGTCTACAAATAATAAGGTCAAAACCAATTATCACTCTTTCTTCAGTGAATTAACACTTCCATTTTTTCTGGATAAGAAAACCCAGCTTCATTTCCTGTGACATTTATTTTCAAGAGAAAACCAGAAAACATTATAAGAGTAATAGACTAGATGTCTTTTTACTTATGTGTTATTCCTGGTGCACATTACTGGCTGGTTTTACCCAAATACCATTTGTAAGTTATTGCCATATATATACTTTTGTAATATGAAGTAAAAGTATAGCTTATAACAAAAGTTTTGTCTGTGCCTATATGTTTTTATAATACAGTGTTAGGATTTTTTAACTTGTTCATCATCATGACTTCATTGCAAAAGGGTGGGTTAGATTTGCAGATGTTTTGAGTTTTATTTTAACTGTTCGAATGTGAAAAAAAGTATAAGGAAGCATTCTCTGATGACAGTTGCCTTAAGCTACTTTCAGACTTCTACAGTGATCGAAGTTTTGTATTTGAAGCAAATTTTTTTGTCCTGCAGAGCGAGGGCATTTGATAATATTTGAAGTGTTATGTCCTTTGCTTCTCTATGATTTAATAGCTCTCATAGAAACAAGGAACTGTTAAAACTCATTGGGTTTTGGATCACATATAATTCAAGCACTGGATATTTATGCTGCAAGTTAATTAAAAATATCTGAGTTAGCTTTAAACTACCTATTTTAGATAGGTTTAGATATTTTAGATTTTAAAAAGTCTAGTGCAACACAAAGTTTTAAATGATCTAATCCACAGCAATCTCCAGCAGGAAATGTGACTTCTAACTAAACAAGACATTTTGGACATCTCTGTACTCCACAGTGGACCTACTTTGGGCATTTAACTAGAGAGCTTTTCTGAGGTCATGTGCTATTCCATGAGACATCATTAATTTCAATTTATTTCTTTGACAGCAGGTAGAAAGTAGGTAAATTGCACGAGGAGGCAGATTGATACAGTGATGCATAGAGTGAAAGAAATTTGCTGAACAAAAAGATGCAGAAGAGGCTAGAATTGACAACAACTCCCTCAGAATCTGAACTGGGACAACATGATCCTTGGTCATTTCTCTTGGCTGACAACAAGTGTCTGGGGAGTCCCTGGCAGAAATAGTTAATGATGCTTGTAGAAAGACAAGAGGCTGTGGCAGCTCTCAGGCCTCCAGTTACTTAGATCAGTTTGGAGATTCATATACTCTGGAGATTTTAAATCCATGTAAGCTGGGTTTACAGTAGTGCTACATGGTAGCATTTTTATTTATATCTTCCTTTTATTATAATTTATAATTAAAGCCTTTAAATTAAGGTATTAGAAGAAGTTTATCTCAACTTTACTTGACTTTTTGTTACTTCATTATGAAATTTTAATTATCTTTGCACATATCCTTTAGCGTTCTGTCTCATTTGATGAAAAAAATGGAGAATGAATCATAAGTAAAATGCAAATACAGCTTTTGTTTGTTAAAACTTTTGTGTCTTTTATTATTGGTGCTAAATGGTGTTTATTGAACAAGACAGATAATTACAATAAGAAAAAAGAGAAAACTAATGGTAAACAAATGTGTGTTTCTGAGTGGAAAAATTGCCTTTACTTTTGAATCAAAGCTCCTAAGTAGTGCAATGCATCAGACTAATAGTTTATTCAATTTAGATTAATTGTTTAGCTTGACATGATTGCATATTCCTCATTTTCAGGATAAAGGATTCATTTGCAGAGGCTCTGGGTAGTCTTAGTTGAAACTGGAGTGAACTGAAGCCGTACTTGGAGCTTAATCTGGATACTTAAATGATATCCAGATAAAGAACAGTATAATGTTGGGAAACTAGGTGTGTTATACACTTGGACAGTTTAATCTTCCTTTAGCTCACTCCCCATGCCTCTGCTATGTGATGTTGCCATTACTGCTCCCCAGACTCACACTGGGACATGAATTCATGCTGGCAGAGTTTGTAAAACATGGATCTGTCTTCTCAAAGCCTTGATGGAGACTTGTGGGGTTCTGTTAAAAGCTCTCCAGAAATCCACCTGGACTTCATGGAATGGATCACCTTTGTCTTTTGCAACCCCAACCACTGGCATTAATAATTCAGATTTTTCACAGAATACTTCATAGCTGGGATTATTGAAGGACAGAACATGTCAGAGGGGAATTCTTGCAGGCATTTGGCCAAGCTCCTTTTTACACGTTCCACTTGTGTTCTACCTGAATCCTTGTCTGCAAAGCTGATTTCTAGCCAGCTGTATCCCTGTATTTTTACATGGACTTGCTCTGTCCCAAGCACAATACTTTCAATTTCTCTCTGTAGAATTTCAGTTTGCCAGCCCGTTCCTTCTGTTTATACAGTTTCCTCTGAACGGTGATTGTGCAGGAGTCTCCTTCCCGACCCTCTGAATCTGGGGACAGCTGCAAGATTTCTGAGGGTCTGTTTTGTCCCATCATCCAAGTCACTAATGAAAACGTTAAGCAGTGTTGAAACTGCTTGTAGTAAGCTGATCTTTATTCTTTGAAATGCTGACCCTCTGAGCCTGAAGGCACAGTAAGATACTCGCAGCTCACTCGTGCTCTCCACACCTCCCTAACTCTGTGTTAGGCACTCCACAGGGCTCTGAGTGACTGGATCAAAGCCTGGCTGGAGTAAATGATGTTCACTGCTGTTGGATTAACCATATTACTCATCATTTCACAGATAATCATCAGTTTGGGCTTAAATGCATGGGTATAGTCTGCTAAGTGTTCTGCACACAAAGCTGAATAAATACAGCTTTTTTACCTCTCTAGGAAGTCCTCTGATGTTAACCTCAGTCTGTCTTTACAGCCTGCAAATTTGTTAACATTGTATTTTTGAAATTGTTTTATAAAATGATAATTCATTCTTTAGAAGTCTCTGTATCTGAATTTGCCATCACCACAGGGTGCATAATTTAAACGGATTTATTCAGAGTTAAAAAATTTGCCATGTATTTTTATCATATAGCACCATTCATGAAAACTTACATGTGCTACTGTTTTAATGAAAAAGATTATTTTCAACTTTATGGAATTTCTTTTTTGTAATTTCTAATTTCCATGGGTGAACCTTATGCTAGAATTGTGCTAAACATTGTCTTATAATGAATCATAATTGGCTTTATTCCTCATTAGAATTCCTGTGAGGATTTAGAAAATGTAGTGTATAATCTTCCCTTATGTTTATTTGCATTATAAACCTTTCATGCATTTTCCAAACTGAAATGTCTTTGTTTGAAAGTAGTCAGTCATCATGATTTATTATTTATATCTTCAGGATAGACATTAAAGACATTTTAAAGAAAAGCACTATCAGTGTTTAAGTTGGTGAATATAGTTGATAATGAAATGTCAGTGTGAGGTTCTTTTAGAGTTGAATTACTCTTGAAGGTGGGAGTGTTTTTTTCATTCTTGGCTTTCTTCAGCATCACCTTTTAACCCTATTATTGTTTACCGAGAACCATATTTACTACATGAAATTCAATTATATCTCATTCATGTAGAACATAAGGGCAAAGTTAGGACAGAGACATCTATGAAGGTTAAGAAAAAACAGTCTCTTGTCAGTAGTTTATGCTTTCTAATCAGCAGCTTTCACAACAGCTGGAACTTTGTACATTCTTGAAAATTAACAGCTGTTGAAAGTGGCCAAAGTAGAAACTGAATATAGCCTGCTATTAAAAATTGTCTTTAATATCTGGTCTTCTGTTCATACATTGTTTTGCTCATCCATCCCAGATTTGGATCAAAAATGACATTAAGGATAGACAAACTGATTTGTAGTGACTGAATCTTTTGGCAGAATTTTAATTTACGTTTCCCTGCTGACAGTTTGTGGAGAATATCTGGTCTTTTGTCTGCCAGATGAGTAACAGGGGACCTGGGGAATCTCTCTCTATTTCTCTCAGAAAGATGGGGGCTGAGAAAACAAATGCAAATGGTGATGTCCAGTGAAGTTGGGGAAACGCTGGGACATGTACAAGCTGAGGCGAACTTAGTAGAAAACAAACAGTTAGGTGGGAGTTGCATAGTAGTTGAAACAAGCTACATATTTTGGTGTAAGCAGCCCAGGAAAGTGAGTAGAATCAGCTTGAGGAAACCAAAGGAACTGGCACTTTGAGTGTACAGCTTGCAATCCATATTAAAAAATATCTTGTCGTTTGCAGGGGCTGGAGTGTCTGTGAAAATCAAGATGATTGAAATGGACTTTTTATTATAAAAATATTTCTTTTTTTTGTTTTTTGTTTAATATAAATTCTAATTCAGTTTTCTAAATTTTGTATAGAACTTCTGAGGGGTTAATAATTTGCCTGGTCCTATTTAATCTCAGAAAATCCTGCCTTTATTTCATATGCATTTTACTTTTAAGTTGTTTGTAAGTAAACTTCCTTAAGTATGAGAAGGTAGACATCTACCAGAACTTCATAATTTACATTTCTGCTTATATGTCTGGATTAAATATGTGGTTTTCATGATTACTACTATTATTTTTCTCTGACAGTAGTGATTTAATCTCCATCAAATAAAAAAAAAGTATATTTTTCAGATTTAAAGCATAGTAATAGATATTATTTTCACATATTTGAACAACTCAATAGTTTTTAGTTTAGGTGTCATAATATATTAATAGCTGAGATCCAAATTTTTTAGTTCTTTTTTCTTACAAGAATAAAAGCTAATTTTGGTAATATGATTTGGGATTTTGGAGTGGTTTTTTTGGATTGGTTTGGTTATCTTCTTTAACATCACCTTATTGTAGAAACATGATTGCAGGACTTTATTTCCCTTCTTAATTGAAAAATACTCCCTCTATTCCAAATTAAGGTATTTAGATTAAAGCAGTGGAATTGTTGAGTTGTTCAGCTAACAGGCCAGCTAATGCTAGTCTGTATTTATTTTCTTGCAGGATAGTTTACTCTCCTGACTCATTATGCTAGTGTCCCCACCATAAACTTCCTCTGGCAATTTTGTATTGATGGGTGCTAAAACAACATTATTACTTTTTGCTTGCCTGTGTTTTCTTCTTTGTGCATTTGCTGTTGGCCACTATGTGTTAAAGGATACTCTTGTTCTGACCATGTGGATTTTTTAGCTGATTAGGGTGGCTTTATTATAAAGCTGTGTTACTGCAATAGAGCATGGACTCTGCTTCTGGAGCTATGGATTCTGCTTGATGTTCTAAATTCAGACTACCTTTGGAGCTTAGACCACACAATTTTATCGATGTGTCATGTGGCTCATTGTGTTTGTGTCCCACCTTTGTGTGGGTATCTCATTCCAGAACACCCCCTTGTCTTTTGTCATTTGTCTTCAGTCATTCTTCGTAAAAAGGTGTTAGCCAGAAGAAGCATTTTTCCACATCAGGGATTTATCAGCAGACATTCAGTACGAATTTTTATAATTTAGAAGATTTATCATCCCATGTCTGAAGCCTGATGAGATGGCTCAACACCATAAGTCCAGACTCTGAGGGATTGTCAAGAAAAGAGTGATCTCTGGAGTAGGGGAAAGGGAGACTAAGTTTGATTTTTGAAAACTTTACGAAAAAATTGTTTTAAAGTTTAATTCTACATCTGAAATATGCACAGGTATGTTCTGTGAATGACTGAAAAGATAAACTGTGAAACTGTGCAATCATGGATGGGATGGTGGCAAGGCTCATATTTCAGCTAAGGAAGTGTTCCAGAGATGACGGGACTTGACACTGCAGACAGCTGAATTCTGTACCAGGTATTTTCAAATAGCTATAAAGAAAAATCTGAAAACAGTGATCTAAGAGGTGGTTTCTAGATTCATTGTTTTATAGAGATCTAAAACTCATGGTGACACAGGATGACTGGGTTCGTTGCAGATGGCTTCTACAGGATATACATGGAGAGACATAATTGCAAATATTGTTATGTGTATTGTACACCTATGAAAAAGCCTGAATAGTTTCTAGTACAATTTATATTGGCTAAAATGTATATTTCTGATCAGTGTTTTGAAAACTTTTTTTTTTTCTTATCTTGGAACAAACTGAAATGAGTAGCAATAGAAGACAATCTGGTTAATATATCTGTATTTAGTTGTATATGTTCCTCCTATTTTGACAGCAAGTTATACTCTGGTAGTATCTTCTAAAGGGTGTATTACTGCTTAGATTAAGATTTCAATCTGACCAAAATATCTGAGATAACTTGTTGGGTAAAAGAAAGTCAAGTGCACACTGTCATGATCTCCCTGGTGTCCAGACCAGCACAGTTAGTGGAACATTGCAGCTCCCACCTTGCCATACAGGAGGAGATGTGCATTTGGGAACAGAGACATCCTTCCCAGAATTCAGGCAGGAGTTTGCAAGGGTGCATAGCAGCAAACTCCAATGGGTTAGCCCTCTAAGTTGTGCTGCCAGGCTACAGGGTAGGCACAGTGGTGAGCCCTCCTCCCCTCCCTCACCCAGGGGTGAGGCCAAGTCAGTTCCAGATGTGATAAAAGCCAGCTGGTGCTCGCTTTATTATCTAGAGCTGCTGCATAAATAATGTATCTGAATGTATTTAAGAAGGCACAGGAAGAACCAACGGGATCAGTGGTTGTAAATTGTAGGGTAGAGAAGCAAAAGGGGAAGACTAGGACTGGGGAGAAATAAAAGATGAGAATAAGAAGAGATGAGATGAAGGCATGGGGAGAGGGAAAGAAGAAAGCACAGACTATTCTAAATGCATCTGAGATTCTGTGTAGCTGGAAAAGCAGCTAGAGGAAAAAACAAAGATTTATTACCAATTCTTAAATGGAAGTAAATCAAAGAATCTGCCAAAAATACTGATTTTAAATATAACAATCTCTTGTGAGGTTGTGTACATATATAAATAGGTGTGATTATTGATTTGCAGATAAATACTGAGGTCATTGACTGCCAGCCTCCTGGCTTTCTTTCTGTGACGTGTCGTTTTTATACATTCTTTCTTTTTTTACCTGAAGAGATATTTTTTTGAAGGTATTATTGAAAAATAATCTTTTTTGTTTTTTGAATGGAACAGATGGCATGAAATGATAAATATTTTTTAAGCATTTCTGTGGGGAGAAGTATTTTGGTTTTAAGAGTTTTATCCACCTTGATGAATTCCACTTTAGTTGGGCTATTTAGAAGCCTTGCTTAGGCTGCTCACAGCTGCAAGTACATCCCAATTTTGGAAATCTCTAGCTTGATCTGGCCTCATTGCATTTCTTCCTTACTATTCTGTGAAGTTTTTGTTGCCACTCATTATAGATTCTGGTACATCAGAGGAACATTCAGTGATCTCTTCAACAGAATGATCTCTTTGTAGTACTTATTTCTGTCTGCATCATTCGAAAACTGAAAAATAAGCTACTAAATTTATAAATAGCCCAAAACTCAAATGAATAAATGTAATGGTCTAATATTTTTGGTTTAATTTTATAAAAATATATATATTTTAAAACAAACTAAACCACACTGGTATTTAACTGAAGAAACATAAAGAAAATAAGGAAAATAAAGACGTATTCTTGAACATTTTCTCCCTAACTAATTAAATATAATCATAATTTGAAGACAGTGCTCTCTGTGGAATCACATATATCCCCATGATGCAAGATCAGTGGCAAACCCAGCTTTTCCAGCATTTCCATGACATCCATGATTTTGCTGACTTCTGTCAAAGCTCTTTGCATCATTAGGTTATCTAAAACAAAAATTCAAGCCTTTCTGATTGTTTATTATTATGTATTTAAAGTGCTCCCTGCCTTGATCACTCTTGCTTTTCCTCTGAGCTTTTACCTATCTTGCAGGGGACACAGGGCTGCATATGGTATTCATATCTACAAATCATGGAGCAAAATTTTGGGTTTTGTTTGTTTTAGAAGAAAAGAATTCCTAATCATTGATTTGAATTTTTTCTCTGCTGGAGGGGACGGTGTGATAAAACTGCTTATCATCACTATTTCTTGACGAATGAACTTGCAGCCCATTAATCCAAAAGTCCTTCAGCTACTTCTTACAGTCAGAGTTTACAGTCATTCTTCTTCTTCTTCTTCAAAGAACCATTAAATAACATAGGCTTTGCTTCAATGGTAAGCACTTTGTAAATACACACATCTATAAGCTTCTCTTAAAGAAAATAATATATCATTTATTTAGTAATTTTATTTATTTCGAAGTATTTTAAAGATATTTGCTTCTCTAGTCATTTTTGGTCCTCAAAAATTGAAGATGAAAGCTGTTTGAGTAATAAAAGAATTTGAGTAATAAAAGAATTTGCTGAAGCAAGAGATCAGCTGATATATTCCAATTTGTCCTTTGTACTTTTAAATCAGGAAGCACACGATGTTTTTAGATACTTGAATAAAATATTCTCTATTCTTGTGAGAGGAAACAGAAACCTTGAGGTTCCCATTTGTCTTTATGAGAAGCTTTAAGTTCTCCCATGAAAGTTTCCTAGGATGAAATATCAATCAATCATATCAGTCTATTAATTTGACTATTACTATAAATAAATACAGAAATTATTGTTTTTTCTTTCATGTTCTATGATAACTTTTATCATGGAATTGGTTTCTACAGAACATCCTAAAAACAGTAGCTATTACAATATTATATTTTAAACAAAACCATGTTTTTTAAATCTCTTGTCAGCAAAGACAAAAGATGAATAAGTGATAATTATAAAATTAGGAGCTTTCAGCTCTTTGTAACAATTGCCTGAATTTTAATCCCAGCTCTTCAGCTAAAACATGAAGGAGTCATGAAAAAAAGTTAATTATGCTTTTTAGTATGTTTTCAGATTTTTGGGGGTTTGGGGAGGGTTTTTTTTGTTTTTTGCTTGTTTGTTTTTTGGTGTTGGTTTTTTTTTGGGGGGGTTTTTTGTTCTGTTTTTTTTTTTGTTTTTTGGCATGTTTGTGTGTGTTCTTTTAAATGGATTTGGGGAACAGAAACACTTTTTTGCTGGCATAAGACCTTAGCAGGCACTCATGAAGCATGTTCTGTTACTTTTCATACCAAAACATTCTACTAAATACATGAATATATTTACAACAAGTTCAAAGCAGAATATACAGCAGATAATGACAAAATTAGTCATGCTAATGGTGATGTGTGCTGATTTTACAATTGCTGTATAAGAGCAGCAAAATGACACAGAGGAACAAGCTTTTGTTATGTCCTTTTAAGGACAGTGGAGCAATGCCAGAAGAGTAAAAGGCACCTTACCTAGCTGCATTTCAGCTAATTCAAGCCATCAAGTAATATTATATGTTAAGTACAGAACTTACTGTAGCTCAAGGACAAAAGGCTTTTTTCTTGGTTTTGAAAGTTGTTTTATATTAGGTTTGAAATAAGCAAACAAAATAAATACAGCCTTGTTGTGACCCCAATTTTAAGTAGTGGGTACCTTTTGGCATAATGTTTAGACTTTGAAGAGTTTTGTGGCTGCTTTAAATAAATACAGAGAACTTATGGAAGCAAATGAGAAGGTTCAAACTGCACATTTGTTAATGGTATTCAATTAACTAAGGCAGACTACACTTGAGTGAGAACTTCCTCCCTTCCTCCCTTTAATAACATAATCAATTATAAAGTGATATACAGAATGCAAATTTAACATCTTCTTTTATATTTTAGCTTTTAAAACCTTTTATTCAGAGTGAAATTGAGGTTTTTCTTTACTCATCCTAAGAGACAGTAAGGAACTACTTAGCCTCAATAAATTTGATATACTTCAGTGTTTCTCTTCCTATTAGCCTGACTTGGTATTCTAAGACCACAAATGACTTTTATGATTGTGTACAGTGGACCATTCCACTTCATTGATCATAAATATCGTGTAAAGTTTTCTTTCATGTGTTTTAAAGAAGGGTAAAGTCATGCTGGATCAAATACAGTGATAACTTTAGTAACAAAAACAAGGTGGGAGGAGCTAGAAGAACTTGGCTCAAAGCCGTAAAGCAGGATGCAGGGGAGTTTGCAGAATGGTTTCAGCAGCCAGGGAATTTTTCAAACCCTTTCAACCATTTCTCAGCTAGTGCAGGAATGTCTCATATTTAAGTGGCTAGTTTTGTATTGGGTTTACTTGTTTGCGGTTGTTTGGTTGGTTAGTTTTGCTTCGTTGTTTAAAATCATTGATATTTTTGAACCTCTTTAATAACTGTTCCTTTCCCCCCCCTCAGTGTTAAAGTTATAAAATGTCTTCCCAATAGTTAATATTTATTGTGCTTTTACTCCTTTTGTTCCATTCTATAATAGCTTCATTTTATTTCCAACCAGATATTTTTACAGTTGTATGTTTTCATCTCCTAACTTCTAGCTTTTATTTAAATGTTTGGATTGTTTTGGTTTGGGTTTTTTTATTTGCATTTCTCCCCTTTATCTGAAAGAGTGTATCCAGTAAGTTTTATAATTAAGAACCAGGGATGCGTGTCAGATTGATATTGCATCTGGAGGAGTTACGAACAAACTCATTAATAGAGAACACCTTAGTAGAGTATCCATGTTTCTAAATATAGAAAACTATAAAACATAGTCTCTGCTGGGTACTTATAATATTACTGCTCTGTAACCAAAAATACCCTATTTACTTTTTTTTTTGTGTGGTGATGGTGTCAGTAAACAGAATTATATTTTCTTCTAATTTTTCTAAACCTTTACTCTGTGTTGGGTTATCTTGGATCAGAGAGAGGACCTTTTGAAAGTGTTCCAGAAAGTGTGATATAATTCTTCTTATCTCCTACAGTGTTCAGTAGGGTGAGCTTGACTTCAAATCTTTACTGTCCAGTGCCAAAGGCTCACAAGGCTTCTAATTAAAAAGCCTTTTAAAGATTTATTAACCAATAAAATACCGCCAACAAAGGATATTTACGCTTTTAACCCAGTCATGACTTAATTCATCTTTGCATGCTTTGCCGCAGTGCAGATTTTTCTAACCTATATTATGACACACTAACCTACCGTGTTACAGCTTAGAGCTCCTAATGAACTTTATAGCTATTTCTATATTTTCTATACCTTAGGCTTCAAACTCTGAATTTTCTTCTATTTAGCTTGACATATCTCTACTTAAACTACAAAGCTATATTCTTGCTTCTAATTTTCTAAGTTTGGAAGCCTTTTCCAAGGTCTCAGATCAAATCCTGTGCTCTCTTCCGAGTCTTGGCCTATAGGCCCATGATTTTGAGAATTTTCTGTATTTTGTATTCCAACAACTCTGCTTTTTCATTTAACATGAAATGAACAACATGTGTGTGGCGAAACTTCAAACGGTTATTATTGATCTACAAAGGCATCATGCAGGGAAAGCCAGGAATATCTCTTAGTGACACAACTTCACTATTTGTCAAAAGAGTATTTGCTCTCAGATCCAGGTTTATTTCTTTCAAGGAGAAAAGAAGGGATGGTAAATGCATCATTTCATTCCTGGGCCTAGGCTTTGTATTTCCAAAGGAATGTCACAGTGCCTGAGCTCTGAGACAAGTGCTGCTCTGTGCCCCTGGCAGCTTTTTGCACACTCCTCACCCCTTCC
>VWZN01022074.1:45923-73066 GCA_013396955.1 Regulus satrapa | reverse complement strand
TTGTTTTGTTTTGTTTTTGTTTTATGTCTTGGCTGCCATGCAGAAGCAAAGTATTAAAATGTTCTTTGACTGCACCACTTTAAGATTAGGTAATGGAGTCTTTTGAAGTCTTTACAGAGACCTCTATCTTTGCTCCTGAAAAATCTTAAAAACTTTTGAAAGGCAGGAGCNACATCCTCTCTCCCTTTGCAAAAAAACTGATATCATGAGACTGAAAAGCCATTTCTAACCAGGAAATGTTTATAGATGTATTACTGTAATTAGTACCTGTGTTTTACTGACATAAACCTTTGTTATGCTCAGGTGTTGATGGTTTGCCTGTAAAAAAAGGAGATGATGAAAGATTAATGTCTGCTTGTTTTGAGATTTTTTATTGAATTGATGAGGAGCAAATACACTTTTTTATGGAGCAGCTGCATCCTACTTATAGATACACTTGTCCTTCTTTTTTTTTCTCTTTGTACCACTATGGATCTGTTCTTTTGGAAGACAATGTTGTCATATAATATAAACTGCAGAATCCTGATTCTTTATGGCTACTCCTGTTTTAACGTGAGGAAGGAATTTGTGACTATGCCTGTTTTAACATGAGGAAGGAATCTAAGCATTTTTTGGATGTGCAGAAAATGCTAACATTGAAACTATGTTCAGAATGTTATAAATTCATTTTAGCTCAAATATGAGTGAAAACTCATATAGCATCTTCACTTTTTCCCAGATGGAACACTCTGCTGTTGTTGAAGGTGCACAGCAATTCCTAGCCTTCAAAGCCCCTTGGCTAGTTCAAGAAAATTTCTGCATAAAATGTTTTGNTCACAGCAAACAGGATGTCTGGTCATAACAGTGCAGCTTCGACTGCCTGGTATTTCTGCAGCTGACCTTCTGTGCTGACATCAGACAGCAGTGAGGAGCCTCGTGACTGTGAATAAGAGTCCTGTTTAATCTGCTCACACCAACATGGTAGCTCATGGAAGGAATGAGCTAACCTTTAAGGAGTAATGTGAAGAAATTAATTAGTACCTCCAGGGAACAGCACATACACAACTCCTGCTCTGTGGTTGTAGAGCTTTACTTTTGCCTCCAGATGTGGCCAGTGGAACTTTATTTTTAATAGTAGTGTCATTTTTTTCTCTGTGAGCAAATTTGGAGTTGGGGTGTGAGTAGTATGGAGGTATTATTCCAAGTTCCTAAACCGCTGGTTCCTAAACTGCTTGTCCAAATGGATTAACAAACCGATAGTTACAGGAGATGGGCTGTGCTGCTCAGACAAAAGGACACAGTGAGCATTCTGTGCATCAGAGTGCATTCCTCCTTGACCATTTCAAGTAGAACTATTAAGGAAATACCTTCTTCAGCACAAAAGGCAAACAAACATTCCTGCAGTTTGAAGCCTGGACCAAACTGGCTGACATTTTAGTGCAGAGAATATTTTGTGCTCATGATCCCTGCCTATTGTGTGATGGCTTATGAGAGAATCAGGCTGGCTTTGGAGGGCTGCAGCACATGGGGCTCTCATTATTGCCATATGTAAATATATTATTTGCATTCATATTGTTGTGAAATGTGGTCATCTGTGCCAACTGCACTTAGTTGAAATTAACCTTCTCTATTGTGTTATTTTCTGTTGCTCGCAAAATTTGCTTCTCTTTCAAATGAAAGGCAGACTGCCCTAAGTTTTGAGGGGAGAATCCATGAATGTAGCAAAATAAAGCATAAAAAGTGTCTGAGAATATTTGTCTCAATTTTGTGTACTTAGTCTTGATACAGATCTTCATTTTGGCTAAGCTCTTAGGTTTTGGGTTGTACCCTACTTTGTGATTTTTCTTCCTCTTCCTTTTGAAGGAAAATGATTGCTTACAGCATCAGAAATTATATTGTGTATCAGCATATGTATTAATGGCATATTTGAAATAAAAGTTGTAAGACTATAAGGAATACCTGTTTCAAATATATCAATATCTTTTTGCAAAGCTGTTCGTTTACTGAACCTTTGAAAACAGAGATATAATGTTCAATTAAGTGAAGGAATGTACAACACTCAAATACCACACCCAGCCTGCTTAGGNGGGAAGGGTTTGGGTTGGTGTCAGTCTAGGATGAAAAAATAAAAGTCTGAAGCTATTGTTTGAGAAGACAAAATGTGTATGTGAAATTCCAGAATGCTGGAAGAGGATGTGGTACATGAAATGTACTTTTCATAAAAAAATATATCTGTAGTTGAATGGGATTGACAAAAATCTCTTATCAAAAGTTTTGATGGCCTCTCAGACTTGGGGAAGCTTTCTTTGAGGTCTTGTTTATGTTCTTAAAGAAGGCACAGGATGTACTGTGTGTGTACATATGATTTGGCTTTCTCCCCTTCTCTCAAAAACAAAAAAGTGCTGTGTTTCAAGAAATGTAACTGTACACTTTTAATTGGTTTTGTTATAACTTATTTTTTCATTTGAAAGAGGTGGTTTTAAAAAGAACTCTGCAGTGCTGCTTTTTTGACCATGTTGGGAAAGTGTGATTAATTCCCGTTAAGTCCTTCCTTGGTCCTCTTCAAGAATCATCTTTCTGTGTCATCAATATCGCATCAAAGTAAGTTAGGCTTTGACGGAGGCCAAAGACTTTTTGGGTCTGTGACAGGAGAGGATGTGGATTTGATTCTGAAAAGGTGGGTTGGTCTACAGCAAATGTACTTGATGCCCACAAAAGGCTTCTTTCCTTCCCACCTGGTGTCCTCACCAGCTGTCCTGACTCCCTGCCTGTTGAGGTTCACTTGCCCGGGTGTGGGCAGAGGTTTGCTTACAGCCATTTTGCTCTTTCTGCCAAGGTGTGCTAGGGGTGCAGCAGCCTTCTCTCGAGAGTGTGAGGAGCCATCCCACAGCTCGGATGGTTGGAGCGTTAATCATCGAGTTGAAGGCTAGTTCCTTAGGTGCATGAGGCTGTGTTGAGGGTGTGGGTGTTTTCTGCATTTCTCCTTGCTGACTCTGAAGCTATACAAGAGCCAGCCTGCCATGCTCTCCTTGCCTGGTTCCTTTTGCTTTGAGCAAGCCATAGTAGTTCTTAAGCAGATGCTCTGCTGGTATCAGGCCAGCATGGAGTATGTTGAAGCTCCTCACTGCAATTAATGCTAAAAAAGCTGGAGCTGGAAGCTTTTAAGTATGTTTTTTAATCCCTGTGTTACCAGTTTATATGCTTTGAAGTGATCAGGTTGATGAATTGCATTACTCTAGGGTGAGAGTAAAAAAAATTGAAAAGTGTGGTCTTTCCTGTGTTCTGACTGCAAACTGTCACAAAACTCAAGTTTTCTTATCTTCTGTGCATGTATCCACAGGACAGTGAAAAGCTACAAATATTCAAGCATTGAATTGTTGAACTATATGGTAATTACTGTTGATGGTAAGTTTTCATAGGAAATTAGCAGGCACTCGTCTGTCATAGGTTGACAGTGACTTGGTTGTATTTTAATGGGCCATTTGGATCACTCCTTCTGCTTAAATGTCAGTAGATACTTACTTTGCTTCCAAATAATGATCTTTATGAAAAGAAGAAAAAGAGAAGAAAAAGAGGCTGACTAAAACTCTAAACCCTAATCTATTCAAGATTCAACAAATTCTATTTTTTTTGAGTCAGAAACTATCTTCACTTTTCATTTTTTGCATACCAGGTTTCTGCACATAGCTGCATGCTTCTGTGAGCCAGGGTTCCCATAAGAGTAAAAGCAGATTTTCTAGTCCAAACCATATTTTGCCTTTTATCAGTCATTTAGACATTTTAATATTGGGCCAGTTTCAAATCTAAGTAGCATAATTCTGTAGCAATGTGCTATTTAGAGGGTTCAGTCCTTAAGTAAGCTCATCACAGGCATGTGATGCCCATCTCCACAGTAGTCTGAATTTTGTCAAGTGGGATGAAAGACTGAAGGATTGAAGAGTTCAGATTTAGCTGAAATTAGTAGAAATTTTTAAAAATGTGGCACGCACACAATTATTGTTCTGGGAATGAAGCCACTGAATATATGTTAGCAGATCAGGTCTTTAGAATTATTTTTTGTTGTTTTAAGTTTACTTTTGAGTTTGAAGTTTGAACATGAGGACCTAAGTAAAATATATGTGTCTGTCAGCTGTGATGGAGAAGTATTGTGTTTTGAGTGAAGCTTTTTTCTTTTTGTCCCATGCTGTATACAGCTTTAGTGATTCCATATTTTATAAGCGAGAATGAAGCTAGAATGCAATACTGCATGTAACAAAAAGCTAACTGTAAGCTTGGAATCAATCTATGCAACTTCAAAATAAATGCCACTATGTATATTTTCTCTAATGAAAGTCTGGACTGGTATAAACCTAATGTAACCTGAAGAATGCAGTGGTACTGTACTGGCATAAAACAATACCTAACTGGTGCTCCACAACGGCCCAACAGCTTTGTGATTGTTCTGACTCACCTACATGAATGTTCGTGCCACAGTGGAATGACAAATAATTGTCTGTTTAAAAGGTACTGAAAGAGTAATTTAATGCCCAAATACATTAGCTATTGTTTCACTTTTTAGAGAAATTCAGCTGCATAAATAGAAGAGTGACTGAGCCTCTCCAATAGTTCACTGCAGGTTCAGTGAACTTGCAGTTCAAGTGTGCCTTTCAAATTACAGTGAGTATGTGTAAGGAATGTAAATTGTCCTGAGACACTGTACAGTATCTGTAGTTAGAATAGGTGCACCCAGCAGTGTCTGGATGTTCTTCCACAGTGCAGCAACACCACTTCATTTAGTGATCTCAGAAAGATCAGTTTAGAGAGATTGCTGAAGGATAACAGAACACTTGGTGACTTGCATTACTTTTCATAGTTCTTTACAGATATGATCAGTACTTTGCTTTTACAAAAGTAAAATTTAGTGTAAAAATGTTTATTAAAAAGTTTTCTTCAGCTGACTGTTGAGCTAATGACTCAGAGTTCTGCCATCGTGTTTATTTTGTCAGGGCTGTTGCTTAGAATGAAGGAAATTTCCTGGGTGTCCTAGAGGTTCCTCTGGACTTTACCTTTTCCAGATGAAACAGTGCAGCTCTGTGTAAGCTTGGAAGGAGAAACTGTGGGTTTTCTGCATCCTTACCTGGATGATGGTTCTCAGTGAAGTAGGCAGCTCTGTGTAAGCGTCCTGTGAGGTTTCCCACTCATGAGTGAAGGAGCTGTATGAATGTCCTCACAGATCCTCTCTGCAAACATCTCTGTTCACTGGTTGTTCCCCACTGACTGTTAGCCAAGATATTTTATCCAGTTTATAGAGAATGAAATCTGAAAGGACCTCGTGTATGCTGACATATTAGTATTTTTATTCTTTTAAAAGTTTGACCTAGTACAATCTCACAGGTGTATTACCAGTGGATAGATCCCAAAGGTTTTGTTCATAGGGGTTTTCTGGGTTTTTTTTGCCTTTTTTAAAATATTTTTAAACTTATTGTTAGAAAGATTTGCATTCATTGTGTAGTAATCTTGTTATTCAGGGTGTCTTATTCCAGTTCTCTTCTTTTGAGCTGCTGAATATTAACTGCCAGATAATTTTCCACATTGTGTATTCCTCTCTTTTTCAGACAGGATGACATTGCATGCCCAGTACAGGATGTCAAAACATGATATTACAGCACCTGGAGTTGCTGTCTATATTCGGGCTAGGCTGAATTCTTTAGCCTAAGATCTGCCTGAGTGCCACACAGGTTTTTCTCTCCTTTCTGCTAAAATCCAGGCCCTGGGCTATCATCATACTTCTCTATCACAGCTACCAGGGAAGAGATCAGATATGAAAATCAGTCCTCTACCACTATGTCGCTTTGAATGGCAGTGTAGGTCACTTACACTAAGGCTTTTATCTAAATTACGCGTTGTTCTTTCTTACCCTTTACCCTTTTCCTTAGTTGTAATTTCCTACAGTGATGTATTTGCTTCATGACATTCCCATCTGATTTCATAGAAGAGGAAGAAAGCTGATCAGCTTCCAGGAAATTCCTTTGGTAACTGCAGGAGCTGGGCTTGTGATATTGTGGTATAAATAGTTGCTTCTCAGAGATTTTATGGATGCTGTCTTTCACCTCCTGAAAGAATCAAGATTATTTTAGTCTGTTTTCCTATAACATATGCTTGTATAAAGTTAATTTCAGTGTATATGTGTTCAGCCCATACATTTTCGCTTGTAACCTGGCTTGTTTTAATCAGGTGTGGAAGAAAGACAGATGTCAAAGACAACCAGTAAACATTAGCCAGATACAGGAAGGAGAGTCAGTAAATCATGGCATTGAAATAGAGCCTGTGATTTATTTGACACAGGGAATCTCTCTCTGTAAAAAGATCCTAGAAGTTTCTGAATGAACTTCAGAGTTGGGAATCAACCACATTGAGGGGAAACATGGACTTCCTGGATTCATATTATTCTGG
Source organism: Regulus satrapa (assembly GCA_013396955.1). Lineage (NCBI taxonomy): Eukaryota > Metazoa > Chordata > Aves > Passeriformes > Regulidae > Regulus > Regulus satrapa. The sequence goes on along the minus strand of VWZN01022074.1, from coordinate 66,655 downwards.
GAACAGCACAGTTTGGCTGCGTGATGCTTCACTGTGATGGAGCAAAGCTCTTGCTTGTGTGACCTTCTATCATTCTCAGACAGTAGTGTCAAAGGAACAAGTAGGACATTGGGTGCAACTCATAAGCAGGAAACAGGATGTGTAAGTCAGTTTTTCCTTTTGATGCTGATGAGCTGAATGCCTTTTAGGCAAACTAATTCCCCTTAGGTTTCCTACAAATGACTCAACATAAACTGTGTGCTCCTTTCCAGTGTATGATCTATAGACCTCTGCCCCAAATGGGCTGGTTGGCCATACCAACTGATTTTTTAACTGATTTTTATCTTCCAGCCTCAAAGATCTGTCCATTCTCTCCTGCCCTTTGTAGTACTTTTTCAGGAATGAAGCATGCTTACATGAGCATAAAATATTTTTTTTTCAAAGAGGAGTATTGGAGATGATTCAAAATTCTTGGTGTTACAACCATTGTTTGTACTGCACTGCAGTTACTGCATGCCCAGCCATATAAGGGAGACATACAGTTGAATTTATTGTGATGCTAGCCACTCAGTGCTCTTTCAGTTTCACTGCAGTGGGGCATGAGCAAGACCTCCTGATGTATCTTGCTTCTTCACACTTTTAAATATGATAACATAATGTGATCAGGCAAAACTGTGTGTATGATAGGACAAATGCAAAGGTAGTAAATACATTCTGGGGAGGTTTTTAGATTAATTATGCTCTATGGCTAACTGTTGAAATACCATGCGAGGGGATTGGAGAGAATACAGAGTCTGCCTGTATGTATTTCCTAGTTTTTATTTGTGAATAAAAGTCTTAAGGAAAGTCATATCCGAGGTGTGCAGGCCGTTCTTGCAACATTCTGAAAAGGAGTGGTTTTGTCTTTTGTTTTCCTCAAAGTTAGCTTACACTGACTGTGCTATATTCATTTAGACAAAGTTAGTGATGAACTCCATTCAGGTTGTCCAGTCATTTTAGTAGGCATGTTTGCTGTCTCCACAGCTGGACTAAGACTCCTGAGCCAATTTCAAAAGATGCTGCTTGGCCTCTCCCAAAGAGTGCATGTGCATAATAGTGCTACCTAGACAGAAGTAATTTTTTTCAGACTGCCTTACAGTGGAAACTCATCCCAGTTTGTTTAGGTACATTACCTCTGTTATAGTCTAGTAGTTGGCAGTAGTCAAATATGCTCTGTGTGCATCATAGGTAAGATGAATTATACTTTGGTAATGAAGAACTGGGTTTGTTTTTATTTTTTTAACTTACCTAAAAGTAAACAGAAATAAATATTTTTCAATTTATTCTTGATTCACCTAGTTTGCTAATGTATAACTAAAAAACACTGTAACAAGTCTGTATTTTACTTAATTTCCTCTTTGGGAGAATCCTTATCAGACAGGAATGTTTCTATATCAGTCTTATTAAATTTTACCAGTCTCGCTTTCCCTGCTATGAACTTTGGCATATGATGTAAAAGGAGAAGAGAGAGAGCCAAGACAATATTCGTACAGACCTTGGGTAAAGCTACTCATCATAGCAGCAATGTAGAAGCCTTGCATTATCTGTGTGGGCAGAACAAGTTGTGACAATCTCATTCCACCTGAAAGTACAGTGGCCTGAGAAGCACCTTCTGTTTGACATTGTGCACAGCCCTTAAAGACAGAAAAAATCTTTATTCTCGTGGTTGGTAATTTAATTAATTCTGTTCCATGATTTTTCTGTGCTGATTCACACCCTTCTCTGGCATCTTATAGATAAGGACGAAGAGACTGTTTCTCTCTAAAGTATTTTGCTGCAAGGTACTTATATGTATATAGGTGGTATGTGTCTACATGCTTTGTAACATTGAAGGTTTTTATCTTCAAGAGGCCCATCTCTAGATATCATGGATATTGCAGCTGTAGCAAGAGTAGATCAGTGACCATTTAAGTAAGCTGAACTCATTCTGTTACCTGCCCCCTTGGCAATTTTTCATTATATTTTCCATGTTAGCAAACTTTCAGAATTGCCAGAGCTTACAGACCATTTTTTTCATGACTATGAATCATCTGTCCAAATTTCCTTACAGAACTTGGAAAAATAAATTGTTTAATTAGCTTCCTCCAGCCCTCACTGTGGTCTTCCACAATATGAACGAACAAACTCTTTAAACAAGGGAGAAAGAGCATCGAAAAGGTGGCACATCTCTTCTCCAGTCCTTTCATTTTCTGAGGGTCTGATGGCACATGAAACCTAACACAGATTTGGGGTTTGCAGTCATGATCTGTCCTTCTATTCTTTTCTGCTGGTGCTTTTGCTTTGTTCTCTTTCTTACCTTTTTTGTCTCTTTGACTCTCCGTCCTAATATTCTTCTCCCTTGTAATATGCACATAGGATGTAAAGAATGGCTGCTTTAAATCTATCCTTGCATTCATCGCAGAAGCACCCTGTAGTGATGTCAGCTGGCAGATTCTGAGTGCAGAATGCTTTACTGCTTCGCAGGCCAAGAAATTGTGCAGTCATAGTGGTCTTTGTTGTTTTATTTTACACCCTGTGTACAGCGTCAACTGCTGTCCAGCTGAAGAAGGTTTGCCCATCAAAAACCAGGCTCTGATTTTTAAAGTCAGTGGGGGAAAAGAAGAGGCCATAGATGATTGCCCTTCTTGCAAATGAGGGGATAGAGTGCTTCTGCAGGCATGCAGGAAGAACCTTGGTAATGTGTGGTGCTGTTTTATTGAGTAGCATCTGTTCTAAAAGCTATTGCTTGTGGTGGTGTGATGCACCTTTCACTGGAAGATTTTCAGCTTTGACTGTGTAGTTTGGCTGTATTTTCCATATCGCAGGAAGTGATCTCTAATAGCCTCTAAAAGTAAAATACACAGAAGATAATCAATCGTGAACCTAAATTTAAAAATATTTACTCGGTTCCTGTTGAATGTGTTGGAGTGATTGTTTGAAGTTTAGTTGGATCGCTGGTGTGGATTGTGAGAAAAGCCTGAACTATCTAATGGAGAGAGCCTTTAGGAAAATGCAAAGTAACAAGCAACTTTTTACTTGTTGATGTAAAATACTGTGGTTGGATATTAGCTTGTGATTTTAGAAATGAGACAGCACCAGTGCATTAGCCATTGGGAAACATATGCATTTCCTCATTCTGCTTTCCAGTGCACATCTTAGAATTCTTATTGATCAGATGTGAAGATTCTTTTCTTCAAAGTTACACATTTTATATGGAAGACTGTCTTGTGTGAACTGCTTTTGAAAATTACAATGGAACTATTTGAAAATATAAGCTTTAGGATAGGAGATATTAATTTAGTTTTTTTTAATTTCTGAAAAGTTTCAGCTGGAAGGAAAGAAATTTTACAGTTCCCATTAAGACATTTCACAGCATACCCTTGTGTAATGCACCTATTTCATTACAACCTAAGCATGTTAGTTTGGATTGATGCCAGTTTTATAGCCAGTATTGGTAGCATGACTGGGAAACATTGTTTAGTTTGACAGCAGTAGCAGTGGTGTCAGTGTTTCCTTTTGTGTTCAGGTAATCCGAAGTTTTTCACATACTGAGAATCTGTTTTTAATTCTTGAGTTGGTGGGAGATGAAGGCAATGTGCATCTGAGCCTACCTTAATACTCTGTACACAATCTTAAAAATTTCCATTGTGAAGCAGTGGTTTCCTAAGAAGGAAGAAAAAGCAGAACATGCAGATGTCCATTGATTTATTTATAGATCTTGTTTTGAGAAGTATCTCCTGTATCCATTTTCCAAGTAATACTGATTTCAGCCCTGGAAGGATTTGGGGATTAGGGGGAAATAAAGTACAGCCCTGAGCATTTTAATACATGAGTACTTCCAAGAAGACAAGTAGGTATTTAAATATACTCAGTGTTCACACTGTCTCTTAAGCTCAGGCATGTACTTTCTTGAAATAAAGTGTGTTGCTTAGAAGTTACATGGCCTCATCATTATCCCTTTATCCCTCCTGCAAAGAACAATCATTGTTAATTTTAGTTCCTTTCACAATTCTTTGTCTTCTCTGGCAGCTTTATTGGCATCTAAGCTAACTTTTTATTTGCTTTGTATTAATATCCAGAATATGCCTAAAAAGTCTCTTTGTACTGTGGTCTGGACATTCAGTGATGCATTTAGACAACAACAACTCTTTTTTACCCTAAAGCAGTGTGTTTCAGTTGTCTACTAGAACTTCATAGTCTACTTGCACGATGTCAGGGACCTTGATGTTCAGCTGCAAAACCTTGAGACATCTCTTCAACTGCAAGCAACAGCCAGCGATCTCTGTGGTAGAATTTGGCATGTACATAATAGAATGGCATTGCCATGGCATGTGTGAAATCTGTATCAGCTCATGTCCATCCTGCAAGTTGGGACATAAATAAAACTGTATGTAATTTGTACTGTGGGAGGGATTTAGATTACCTCTCAAAGAATGGTGCTACTGTGCTCTAGTTAGCATATGTTTTGATTAATAAGGCTCAGAGCAGAAAAGCTCTGGGGAAAAAGTCAAAACTTTTGCTCAATACTTTGGTTTAGGACTTGGGTTTTAGAGAGAGCTTACAGTGGTGGGTGGTTACAGGAATAAAAATGAGTGGAAAAACTCAGGAAAAAAAAAAAAAAACTTCAATTCTAGTGGCCTAGGACAGGATGAGGCAACTACTTTCCTGTGGCCTCAGTGAATCTCAGTGAATGCCTGAAGTGTAGCTGTGGTGTTTGCAGTAGTGGTGTCCAAGGGTCGGCATCTGGAGGCACCAGTGAGGTGTGTTCTCCTGAAAGAGAGAACTTCAGCATGTCCCAGGCAGAGCATTTGGTAGACTGTTTCCTCAGTGCTTAGGTGAGTGTTAATGGCAGCAGCATTGTATAAATCACCATTGTCAAAAAAAAAGAAAAAAAACCCCAAAAAACAACAAATCATGCAACTTATTACAGCAACTTGGCTGTAATAGTGCACTTTTTGCATTAATGTCAGAGCACTTCAGTAATAAGATCTATGCTGAAGCAGTGAGTTCAGTCTGATCTAAAGACGTTCAACTGGGTATTTTAGTTTCCTCTTTAGGTGATGCTTTCTGCCATGCCAAAATGTAACAGATCCACTGACACAGGGAGTCAGTGAATAATGATGCCATCTGGAAACACATCTTAGTTATAGATGAATGATCTGTGACCTTTTTTCATATGATAATACCGTATGAAAGTAAAAGAGTAGTTTTCTTACTGATCACTTTGCAAGTATGGTCCTGGAATTTTTAAAAATGCCTAAGGTTTGTGTGGTTTAGCTGTTCATGTGAGACAGCCAATATCTTTTAATGTCTTTGTGTTCTTTGCCCCTCAGGCTGAACAGCTCAATCTTACTCTCTTTTCTTTCCCTATGTGTAACTTGCTGTGATTCAGCTAGAGTGTACTCTGTCAAACCTCTCTTTGCATAGGGAATGTTTGTGAAAGAGAGTGTGGAAAATGTCCTTTGAACATTGATTTGTTACAGTTTAAGTGCTGCAAAACTCTCCTGTCCAGAGCTTAATTGTTAAGTGTTTCATAGTTCTATCTCTGTTCTGATGTCAAAGCATGAAGCTGCATTCCTGAATTATTTCTTTGTTCCCTTCTATGTTACTGACACAAAATGTAGCTTTATGCCAGTGACCCTAGAATCAGCTATGACTTTGGGAAATAACTTCTATTTTATTCCATGCTTTAGAGTTCTTCTTGCTACAAATGTAGGATCGCCCTCAGTTTGGTTTTGGTCTCCTTGCCCTTTGTTAAAACCCAAAAGCTCCCAACCAACAACACCACCACAAAAAAAAAAAAAAGAGGTGTTTTGGTTTTCAGGGGTTTTTTTGGTGTTGCTTGGGCTGACAGAAAACACCAGGGCTATCCCACTCTCTTGGACTCTTTCTTTACAGTGCAGAGGTTTTTTTTTTTCCTGAATATTGTCATGCTAGATCCTGAAGACAGATTTGTTCTCTGCTGTCTTCAGATGACGCTGTGAAATATTTAACTGTGACTATCCCAGTGATAAGGTAGTGGCAGGTAAGTAGAACTTACGTAAAATTATTTTCTGCTGGAGAAAAGCAGTTTGATTTTGATGATGCGCAGGGCGTGGCACCTGAAATTCTACCCCATTAAAAGAGTGGAGGCCCAAGAGAGCTGGCAGTGGAGCCATTTACATCTGATCAGTGGTTAGTTAGATTCCAGGTTGACACTAGAAATTACCATCTCCCTGTGTTCTTGAATGTGTTTTTTTATATCAGTTTTATGGACACTTGGCTGCATTATGTATCAAAACCTTCTGGTTTTTAAAAGAAATACAGTGCTTGGATTATGCACCATTGTTGACTAAAACAGACTTGTTTCTTGTTGCTTTTGTTGCTGTTTCCTTTTGTAGTGGGATGGGAGGAGAGTATGATTTGCTTTATGCATGAGTCCTTGTCTATTTTCAATATCTGAAACTGGTATAAACTTAGAACTTGCTGATTTTGGTGCTGTCGTACATAAGTCATCATGTCTAAGCAGTCTTTTGCTGTAAAGTTGTCAGGAGGGGCCTTCAACTTTCCTAGACAGTTGAGTGTGATAACTTTGAATAGTCATTTTATTTTAGAAACAATGAAGAGAGAGTTGTGTCTATCAGCTTTCAAAATATTACTTTACTACTTTGGGAAGATGCGAATACTTCAGAAGAATTCTAAATTCACATGTGTTTTCCCTGAGTTCATGATTCTTTACATATATAATGAATCACAAATCAAAATAAAATTGTGGCTGTGTTTCACTCTCATGCGAAGAGATTAATTTTCATATGGACCCAGCTGTTACAGGGGACACAAGCTCCAGGATGTCCTGTGGCTATTTCAGGAAGGCAAGGAGACAGCATTTATTTCAGCTCTTGCAGTGGAGTTGGTCCTTGGGCCCTCCAGAACTTCAACAGCTTGATGATCCACTGGTTGTGTGGTTGTCGCTGGGAGATGGCAACACACCTGGGAGGTGCAGATGTGCATTTGTGTTCACCTCATGACAAGGAAAGTTGCCCCATCGTGAGATGTCTGCAGCATTCAAGTTAATGTTGTTGTTCTTTTGGACACATTTAGACTGGTCAGTATGAAAATAGAAGTAACCTCTTCATTATTTTTTGTCAAAGTGACAGTTGTAATGGGCCCCAGACCCTGCTTTTTTACTGCTGATTCAAACAAGTAGTAGTTTCTAACTGAAGGGCCAAACTGGATCTAGTCAGAATTATAAAGTTTCCATAGCTTCAAAGCTTTATTGGCAGTCTTAGTAGCTCACAGTATTTCTTTCCCTCTCTTCCCATCGTGTAAACATGAAGCTAAATTTATTTCTGGCTGCTTTCAAGAGGTATTAAAAATTATGTTTCTAGTTTGCAGCCAGGGGTTATTTAAGGAAAAGGAGAAGCAAATTTGCCTTCAGGGTGCTTGCATAAAATCTCTTTGTTTCTCATCTTTTCTTTCAAGCTTCTCCCTAAGTCTTTGAGCACCATGACAAGGTTAGAAGTCAACCTGGAAATAAATCATGGAAGGACATAATTGGATATTTTAAAGTATCTTCTTTAGCTCCTGAATTGCTTCTATTTTTAATCTTTTTTTTAAGTCTTGCAGTATTGCTATCACATAAAATACAAGGGTTGCAGCCCCTTAAGACCCTGGGGTGTGGACATTCCCGAAACAGTTTTTCTTTCTCAATCATTATGAGACTGTTGAGCTGAAGAGCAGACTTCAGATTTCAGAGATTGAAACAAGTATCACTAGTTTCAATATCATATGCATTTCATTAAAAGTAAGTAATGCCACAAAGAATATTTTTGCTGAGTTGCAAATTAAGTGAACACTATGGCCATACTTCTCAGATTCTAGGTTAAAACTGTTAGGTGTTTCAGGTTTGTGATTTTTCCCTCAGTCTAACACCCATGTAGAAAGTAAAATTTCTGTGCTTTTGACTGCTGTTGATCATATTTGGATGTATCAACATGTTTTTGAATCTACAGTCCCTTAAATAATCCTGTTTGCTAAATATAAGGTGTTCTGAGGACGCAGTTGTGTAATGTAGCATGAATGATTTGTGTTTGACAGATGTAAAATTATAAGACAAGGAGTCATGAATGCAAATTGAAAGAGGGGAAAATTAGGTTAGATAGTAGTAAGAAATAATTTGCTGTGAGGGTGATGAAACAGTGAAACGGGTTGCCCAGGAAGGATGCAGATGCCCCAGCCCTGGAAGTGCTTAAGGCCAGGTTGGATGGAGCTCTGAGAAGCCCTGGTCTAGTGAGAGGTGTCCCTGCCCATTGCACAAGGCATTGAGGACTAGATGATCTTAAAGGTCTGTTCCAACCCTTTAACTTTATATGGATCTATGATTTTGAATGAATGGATGAACTTAAAAATGTAGCTTTTGTTTGATTATCTTTACACAGAGATAATGCAGTCATATGTATTGAGTTATGTTCAACAGTGGCATGATAGGACTGTAGGGACTTCAGACATGGCCATGTCTAAAGAACCTGCTCTGATTTTGTGTTCTGTGCAATCACAGCTCACATACACTGCTGAGAATTAACAGGAAGGGCAGCTGAGCCTGAGCTAGCAGAAAGCAGGGACTGGCTTTCACATATTCTAGAGTGATTTGGTTGCTACATTAATAATCTACTTATCTGGCTGCTGACTCTTAAAAGAATTGAAGTCATCCAAAAAGAGATGGTTTTGAGCCTAATTTCAGCAAGTTAATGTGGCCTAGCCATACTAATTGTGCCTTCTATTTCTGTTGAACATGCTGCTGCAACAAAAGGGAGTGGAATGAGGTTGTCAGTGGGCTATAGTGCTGAGGCTGGAGTTAAAACACAGAGCTAAAATCCGTGGTACTTGGAAAATCATAGAGTCACCAAATTGTTTGGGTTGGAAGAGACCTTTAAATGTCATCCATGGACATTCAACTAGATAAAGTGTGTCCTGCCATGGACATTCAACTAGATAAAGTGTGTTTCTATACTTGCATCTGTCTGTTTGATACAAACTTGTGTCATAATAGGCTTAATGAATACTCATTACCGATTTGTTAAGCCACACAAACGTCAGTCAGATCAAGCCACATCAGAGCAGAGAGGTTTTTAATTTCCAGTAGGGTCTAGATTTAGTTTTAAGCTTAAAATTAGGACTGTGGCTTTGCCCAGACTGTCAGTACTGTGGACCAGATTATGCTTCTTGGAAGAAGATTCTTTGTGGTTGTGCATGGCTGTGCCAGCTCTCCTGTAAACAGGCTCCCAAGAGCTGAAACCCTTCCTTCTCTTTGCCAGAGTAATGCACTGCAAGAAAAAGATCTGACTCTGTGTTTCCATTGTGCAGAAGGTTTCTATGTCTCCTTGTTGTCTTAGAAATAAAATAGTTTTACCGTGACATAAAGCAAAAAGATAGTAATTTCCCTTGAACGGATGTTAGATTATTGTGGCTTTTTCTATTAACTTTCAGGTGTTACAGGGCCTGATGCAATTTGACACAGAGAGAAAGCCATAGCCATGGAAGCAGTAGGCTGTCTTTGTAGGCACAGCACATAAAATTNGGGGGTAATTTTTATATAGTTCCTTTGATAGCATCTCTGTTTTGGTCTGGCCACAAAACACTGCATTTACAGTCATGGCCACATGAATGATCTGAGAGATGATGTGATTGTCATGGGATTAAATTACTCACTGAGATTTGCAGTGGATGAATTCTAGATCTCTTGTTTGCAAATAAAGTTATTTCTCTGAAAATACAGTTAAAAGCATACAAGATATGATATTTTTACCTGGCTGCACAACTTTGCCTAGCTGTGTTAATTGGAAATCAGGAACTCTTTGGGATCGCACTGGAAACTGATAGCATGTCTCTGCAAAAACATAGTGCCCAGTTCTGTATTGTTGAAGATGTTTTTGTGTTAATAATATTACCTACACCAAAACAGTGTTCTCTTTCCTTGATGAAAGGAAAAATGTACGATTTCCAGGAGGACATACTTTTAAAAGACACCTTGATCACTGTGTAATAGGCAGAGGAAGTAATTTTAGTTCTTGCCACTTGCAGAAGTATTTTCCATGAACGAATATATTCTCTGAATTTTCAGACATTAGGTAATAGTATATTTTCCTGTTTGTTTTGGGGGCTTAAAGTGTAATTTACAGGGAGATGCCAGTTTCTACTGAAACGCTAATTTTTTATTTCTAGGAGGGTAGCCAGCTTCATCATACAGTATTTCCTGAGCTGTGTGTTAAATTTTTATTTTAAAGAGAAAGCTGTGAAGGACATGAGAGCAGGGAGTGGGGGTCAAGACTGTGTGTGCATGTGTGTGTGGTGGCCTTGCTTGNATGAAATGCCAGCCAGGAGAAGTTTGACGTATCAGGTAGAAACAGCAAGCAATTCAGCTCAAGATTATGATTATGGTGGGGGTACTTGGGCATTCCCCATGCCTGTTTTTCTCAAAGTGATAGAAAAATCTAGTTGTTTTTTTCTTGAAAAGAGAGCACTAACAATGCACTAGCCATGACATGAAATTTTGCATAAGAACAAAGCATCTCTTTATATCCTGCTAGTAGACTGTTTGTTCGTGGGTTATCTCGTGATACCTGCCCTCATGTGTATAGCAGGAAATGCATGAAACAGGAGCAGATTTGACCCTCTGAACTGAGTTATTAATCTAATTAGAAATACCTTGATCAGTGATTTTTAACTATCTTAATTCGTTGTTTCAGTTTGGATGTGAGTAATTACCTTTCATTTTGAAAGGAGTAGTGGAAGTCTTAGAATTAAGAGATTTAACAGAATCATGTGTCTTGATTTTCTAGTTGTCTTAAAGGAGTCCTCCATGTAATTATGGAAGAGCTGAAGGGAAGAAGTGCCTTCATTTAAGAGCTGTTTTTAAAGCATCTGGAAAACATTGTAAGACTTCAGTTTGTGCCCCATAGATTATCTGTTTTGACTGTTTTGATCACAGTTGCTGTCCTGCATCTTGTTACTCACAAAATGAAGTAACCTATGCACAAGAGGAATTACCAACTACTTCTAAAATCAAAAGTAGTTCTGGACTGAAAGTTGATAGAATCGTAATAGCAATAATAATGTATTAATTATTCGTATATTTATTATCACTGCTGTTAACTTGAAAGCAGACAATAGTGAGAAAACACATCAGACTTCTCAGTGTTGGAGTGCATTAATGGCAGAGTCTCATCAATGTGGGGAATACACCAGATATTTTCTCACACATGGTGATTTGGAACACATGAAACACATGAGGATCTGAATTCTTCCACTTTTCAGTCTCCGGGAAATCTCCACAAGTCTAAAAACCGATTGTATTTGGATAACAGTGTAATAGTACAAATCCCTTGTGTAATTCCTAAGCTAATGAAAACAAATTTTCAGCATACCCCGACTATGTAGCAAATGTGACTGTAGAACTTAGGAGTTGTAGTTGTGAGGTACTGGATACTTCATCTTTCTGTAGGAACACTGTTCAGGAACAGCTAAATTAATTTAAGCTTCCTGAGTGGAAACAAAATCATGCACAAATCAGATTAGTAGAAGGCTGCAATGAGAGTTCCTATTGCAGATGTCAGTTGCAAATAGATGTTTGTCTTAAATTGCTGCTTCAGTGAGAGACTTATTTTCTTTTAATGGTGTTTATCTCCTTGAATAGCGTCATACTGAGAAAGCTGCAGTCTGACGGATTGTGTCCAGGGAACAGATGCATCATGGACAAAAGTGGTTCTGACTTCTAACACACGGGGCTACACTCATCCATAAGGACCACCTACAGGGAGGGAGGGTGTCATTCAGTTTCCACACTCACACAATCTCATGTCTTTCAACGCTGATAGTTGTGAGGGAAGCTTTTACCTTATGGATAACTTTTCCAGTAGGGGCTGAACCAAGGCAGCTAAGCTAATTCCACCTAGATAACTTTTTGTTTAGTTGGTAGGTTTGTTGTGGTGTTGCCTTTCTTCAGAAGGAAACTATGAATAGTTAAGCCTCTCTCTCTCTCATTCGGTAAATCTTTTTTTGCATACAAGATCATATGTCAAAAGTACATTTATCCTTTTACAAACCTGGAAGTATGTAGAATAGACACTTGTGAACGTGTTTCGTTTAACTCAGGAGCCAAGATTCACACAGTTTACAGAGGGCTTGTCTGTCTGCCTGTCTGAATTTGCTCCTAATTCTAATAAGGAATAGTACAAAAAGTGGAGAAGATCCCATTCTGCCACTCTGGGACAAGCAAAAATAATGGAGATAATGGCTGTGTAAAGGTGTCATGATTTGCATCAGTGTGTGTATAAATAAAAACCTCTAATTTTTCTTATGCAGTGAATTGTTGTAACAGTACATTACATTTTATACAGTACATTTTGGGGTTATAGCTGACATGTAAATTCTAAGCCTTTAAAAGTTCCTGTTTTCATAGTTTCCTCATGCAGATCTGGGTGTTTCCAGTTGCTGAAGTAAAGGCTTAACATTTTGTCTATTTACCTTCATGGCCACAAATAATTTCTCTAAAGCACTTAGAGACATCTAAAATCAATTTACTAGAACAAGTTTTTTTGGCCGATCTCCAGGAATCAAAACATATGTCAGAAAATGTTTTGATAATGCATGCTTCTTATTGCACTGGTTATGTGCTTTCTTGGTTTAGATTCCATAGCAGCTTCCTACTGGTTTCCAAAAACTTTTTGTGTTACACTTGGAAAATAAAACTACTGAATTTCATCACTTTACTGGCACATAGGTTTTTGAAACCTTTTTATTCATATATATAATTTTGAAACCTTTTTATTCCTAGATATAAAATGAGTTTGACCCATACTAGTATACTTGATGTTGCCAAGTAAGAATTGATGCAGTGTGCATTTGTCATCAATAATACAATCCGTGAAAAAGGTGTTTGGGAGTGTGTAATGTGTTGACTTCAACCTTTAACAAATTTGAGCAAGTCTGTTCCTTGCAGCACTGTTTTATGTTACGCTCTTTAATGTCTTCATGTTTCAGCATTGCTCTGAAAGTTTAAAGTTAATCTTTAAAGAATATAAAATGTCAAAATAAATTCAAATTATCACGGTGTGTGTATTTAAAAATGATTACTCAGGAGGTGTTGTGTGCTCCACCCTACAATCTTTGCAGATGAGTTTCACTGAAATCTGTGGGAATTTTGTCTCAACAAGTTCTGCTGCTAAAATTGAGTTTGTTATGTCTGAAATGCTAAGCGTATAAATTTAGTGCAAAGCAAGGCAGTCGTAGCTTGGGTTCCCTAGTTTCTCAAAACTGTGAACAAGTCTGTTTAGATAGTGCACACAGCATAAGGAAAAATAAAGTCACTATTAATGTTCACAACAAAAAACTTTTTTTAGTATTATCAGAAATAATGTGTCGTGTATTTTTTATTATTTATTCTTTAATTTTATTGTTGCAAGATGCTTCTCCTATGTCCTCTTCAGAAGTTTCAGCCAGAAGTCAGTTTAGTTAAATCTGTTCTGTCGGAATTCATCAGTTGTTGCAAATATCCATTCCATATACTTTGTTTAAAATGCTATATTGCTTGTTCTTGAAGTGTTTGCATGGATTTACAGTTTTCCACTAATAGCATAGCCTTACATGCACACCTGTCAGAAAAGTTGTGCAAAACGATATTAGCATTTTACATCAGTTCCTGCTTGTTTGCTCTGCAATGCAGTTTGTTTGCAACTTGTGATAAAGCTGCAAATGTGCAAAAACAGAAAGTTGTGGGTTTTTTGAGATTTGAACAGTAATTTCTCTTGTTACTCCATTCAAGGTGTTGCAAAATCTGTATTTTAAACTGCGCTGCGTGGTAGTCTTTCTATGTATTTGTTGACTTGTATAGCTGGGGAAATGTGATTTGTAGTTAGATTCACTGTAGCATTTTTTTCCAAAGTAGCAATGTATCAAAAACGGCAACTAATTTTAAATACATGGCCAAGCTCTCTTATGCGGATTTAAAATGTCTGGGATGTTTACCTAATGTGTTTTTTGAAGTGTCACATTATATAATTAAATTATGAAATTGTATGGGTAAGCAAGTATGGTAATGGGTAAGCTGGAAAATTAGCATCAGAGTTAATGTGGGAAAATGCACAGAGATTTTATTTGAGCCTGTGGTCTTCATGCTTGACTTTCTTTTTATTGAGTAGTAAATGCATTTTAGTGAAGAGTACTTCTGTCTGCCTCTTGTAATACAGTAATTTAAACACACTTTTGAGCATTGTTCAGGTATAAGTTAATTGTGGACTACTGAAGGGTTTTGTCTGAGAAACAGAAATAGAAATATGGATTTGTTTCACAGTAATTACCAAAGTTTTACTTTTGTTTATAGACAATTATTTTTAAATTTTCTTTTTATTAAAGTTTATAACTAAGGATATAGTAGAAAATTAATAACAGCAAAATATAGTTTGACAAAATCATTCTGTAGGTGTCAGGTGGCATCCTGTTCTGCCTTGAATTGTGCATTACTCTGTATCACAGCTTTAAACAAACTGAACTCAAGTTGTTTCAACCACAAATAACAGAACTGTCATTGCCGCGATTCCCAGTTCCCAGGGGCGTTTGGCTGTCTCTCTTACATAAACAGCATCCCCGAAAGCCTTTAGACGGCGCTCGGGAGAGTGGCACAGGAGGAGTTCAGAAGTGTCTCTTGGAAGCCAGGTTTTCTGCAGCGCCGGCACCTGTGGCTCCGCTCGCCGCTGGGGGAGGCGGCCTTGAGCGCTCACACGCGGCCTCTTCACGGCNGGAGGAACTGACTGTGCAGAGGAAACAGGGAGATATCAAACATTAAGTAAACATTCCAAAAACAGAGGAAAATCCAGTCACAGAAACCAAAGGAAAACACCCCAACCAAGCAAACCAATCTCTATATAATAACTTTTTAATATTAAAAATTTTTAAAAAGGGGAAAAGTGTGTTAGTGTAACGGAACTCACATTTTTCTCTTATTAATAACCTACAATACATTCTTTAAAAGACAGACAATATTGGACTTAAACTGTAGCGGATAGAAGTGGAAATTGGGAGAGGCATTCAACAAACAACTGGCTACAAGCTAGCTAAAAGTATGTTTTCCCATGATTTTGAGGTCTCAACAGCCTGACTCATCAGCTTCCATTATACCCTTTGCAAATTCTGCACACCCAAAATCTAGATTAAACTGATCTGTCTTGCTGTCTGCTGCTGCAGTTTAGAGCTGTGCAGTGATATAGAGTGCATAGGTGTATCACCACAGTATCAAGGGTCTAAAGAGAGAGCACTTACTGATGGAACTGGAAACCCAAGCTTTAAAAAATAAATGGCAGTATTGTGTATATTCAGAGGCCCTTGAATTGGTTTCCTTACTGTGAGCAGCAAGGGTTGTCATTTGCAAGCTTGCTAAGCATAAATCAGTAATTTTCAGTGTTCAGGTCCATAAGCTCTACTTGGCTTAAATACAAATTTAGCCATGTAAATGGTGAAAATGCCAGTCACGACAATTTGGGGTTTTGTCTGTCTCCTGCTGCACCACCACCCCTCTCCACTGCCCCTCCCTCCTCTGGCCCTGCTTTACTTTTCAAGTCAGTTCAAACTGTATGGTCAAAGATCCCAAGGGGACTGGAAAAGGGAAAACAAGTTTTCCAGAGGGAAACAGTCCTAAGCACTGTATGGAACNTCTCTCACAGGAAAAAAAAGAAAAAAAAAAAAAAAAAAAAAAATTGCTTTCTGTTAATATCACAACAGGTCTTTGTTGTCACCTTCCTGTTCTTCCCCTTGAGACACATCTCAGGAAGGTTCAGATCCGTATTTTGCTCCATGCAGATACATTCAAAACTAATCAGTATTGTAAACACTACATTTCTATTGGGGCAAACTATTTTTTGACTACAAAGGGTAATACAGAAAGGTAGTATGTACTGGGAAGGCTGCTTATTTGTACTGGCTTTATTAATGATACAGACCCGCTGAAGTACCATTGCTGCATTTGTTTCTCCCAGCCAGACTGCCTGTGAGCTGGGCTTGGTTTTGTGAAATCACAGAGGCCAGCACTTGTCCTTTACTGTAAGCATGCAAATTGCATAACTTTCACAATTAGCAGAAACTAGAGTTGCAATAGACTTTTTTCTTTCATTGCTTTTGTTTGCATTAAAATTTTATTTACGGTAAAACAAAATGCATTTATTTTGAAGATTGTGAAATATGTGCTGTCCTTGGCAAACCTCGGTGCACTTGGTTTTTCAGCTATTAAAGGATTTGTTTGTTGGCTATGTTTTCTGGAAGTCAGTGCACTAGTGCCTGAAATTAAGAGTCCTTCTGCAAATGGACACTCTCATCTTGTTCTAGAAGGCAAGAGAGTAACATTTCTTCTTTTGGTTTTGCCCCTTAGAAATGCGAATATGTTCAGAGGCAGATGGAAAAGTGATTTACTTTTACGTTGTTACTGCCCCTGGAACTGTAAGATTTGTCAAAACTAGCTTTCTGTTGTTTAATGCCAAAATTAAAATAGCTAATGAATGTGATTATTGGATGAGATATAATATTCCCAGAGGAGCATTGATTAAAAACGGCTATACTATGCAAAGGAGTAGGGAAGGAAAGAAGTGGAATATGATCACTGAGAGCAAGACGTAATTGCAAGGGTGGAGCATACCCAAGACTGGTTTGTGATTGGATTTAGATTAAGAAGAAGAGCTTGTGTATTTAGTCTGGGAGAAGACAAACGTTAGCGGCACACCACAGCACAGCTGTAATCAGGTTAAAGGACTTCGTGCTCTTGCTAACAGAGTGGAACTGAAATTGCATTTGGAGTAAGTATGCTCTCATCTTTTGGCCTTTTTAGAGTAACAGTGCCTTTTTTTCGTCATGTGCTTTACCAATTCTTGGAGTAACTCAGCTCTTATGGGTTGCTGCGCTCATTTTGACTATCAGTGAAATTCTCTTCATGTCACCTTCTTGCCTCTATTCTCCATTTGCAATTAGAGGTGGATAAGAAGGTGGATTTATCATTAAATCATTTGTTTCAGGTGTGTTTATAGAAGAAAGCTACTGTCTGCTGCAGAGTTCAGTCACAATATTAAAAGTGAGCTGAGAGTGTTTTACCTGCCAGTGCCATACTGGGCATTTACAGCACAGCTGGTATCTGTTGGTGACTTTAGTGGTGTATGAAACACAGACTTCTTCAGGAGAAGGTGATGGGGGGAAAATATTTCTAATACCCATGTAATCACCTTCCTGTGCTTGTTTGGATTTTTTTCAAGGTAATTTTTTAAAATTGTTAAATTCTTGACAGTTTAACATGCTTTTCCTTCTTTAAAGTGTATTTTTCTGGAATTTGTGTAAGATAATTGACAAAATGAAGACAGATACACTGATTCGTAGCTAAGCTGATTGTGGGCAGCAGTTCGCCCTCGTAGCAATCAATTGTGAAATAACCATGAAGAGAAACATATTTCTGTGTACAGTGCCTGCTTTGCTTAGGCCTCTACAATGCATGCACTCTGGCTGGGAGGTGTTTAATTTGCAGAAGTCCTGAGTGTGCCTGGTTCCCAGCTTTCTGGGACTTACAGGTACATATCCGTCTGAATGTCCGTGCTGCAGCAGCTTCCCAGGCCCGAGTCAGTGGTGCACAGAAGCTGCAGCCTATTGTTGGAGCTGAGATGTCCGTGTCTGGAAAATACCAGGGTAGTAAAAAGTGTTAAGTTTCCAATAATAAGTTGTTTATATTAGTGTATTTTCAGGCTGGGCCAGCTAAAGTTTTATACAAATTAATGACTTAATTAGATTCTGCTGAGAATAAGCAGCTTTTAAGAGAAATTGGTCTAAGTCTGTGTAACACTATGTTTTGAGCTAGTTTGCAAAAGCAGCAATTGTACTATCACTGCAGAATTCTGCAGTTTTGTAATTTATTAGTTAAGCCCTCTAATGTCATTGTGAAAGGCACATTTAAGAGGGCCAAGTGCATAAACTAGTGAGCAAGAGTAGGCTGCTTCTTTCCGTGGAGGTACTCCTACACATCAATTCAATTGCATGCGAGTGTTTGCAGCATTGCGCCCATAAACTGTGATTGTCATGGCATATTTTTGGTGTAGGTGATGATGTCACTCTGATCTTAAGGCATATTCTGGGGATAACTTTAAAGCATGGGGGAAAAAATGCACAGCAAGCTAAATCTCTGCAGCCTAATATGAAAGAAAAGGAAAAAGTACTATTGCTTTGTTTGGTTTAGTTTTTGGTTGGTTTGGTTTGGTTTGGTTTGGGGTTTTTTTAGAACTATGAAGGGTTAATTTTGCCAGTGGAAAGTATTCCTTAATCATAGCTGATTATGGCTCTTTGTTACCATAGCTTTCCCAATTTCAAAAACTTAAACTTGCATCGTTAAACTCAAGCTAGAGTAATCAATTGTCAAGTTTTCATTTGTTAAAAATAAGAGCTCAGTGATAAGAGCTCATGTTTTAAATCCATAAGACACCTTGGAAATTTTATCTGGAAAAAGAAGAATGAAAATAATATTTTTATAATCTTTTATAAATTGAGAACTTTATTGCCAAGTTTCTTGCTAGAGGGAAATTTTTATAGTGAAGTTATAAATGCCTGAGAACTGCAGTTTATAATGGAAACTTAAAGTCCATTTTTGCCACAGCAGCACACACATTTCTCAAATGAGACTGATTTTGCTAGAAGGAAGCAGCCGATAGAGTAGCTGCTTGCCTTTGCTTCTTAAGAACAAGACCCATGCTAAGCAGAAATTTCGCTTGTACAGTGGAGTAGGTTGCCTTTCAGTATTCAAAAGCATTAATCCCTTCCCTTAAATTAGGTTTAAATGATTGTTATCAAGCCATTTCTTAAATTATTAGTGGGATTGCACTGTTTAAAACCTTTATGTGAATAAGTTGGTGGTGTCACTGTACGTATCGCTGCAGGTTCTTGCTCAAGCAAACCTTCAGTCAGCTATTTCCATAGATAAGATTATGAATTACTGTTGAAGTACTGTACTTAGTGGTTATCCAGCCATTCGTATTATAAAGAACACTCTGCTGCTGCACAGTTGGCCCGCTGCTCCCTGGCATTATCTGCTTGATTGTTTTCACATTTCTATGTAAATTCAGTGATGAAGTGCTGGTCTTTTTCTCCCTACTAGAAAAACTAATCTCTTGAAGCTAATGGGAGCTCTCCTTCAGTAGGAAGTATGTAATGAGCCCATACATAGCTCATTACCCATACATCAGCAGATTTTCCAGGTATCCTTCTTGGAGGTCAGTATTCTTTCTTCCCTCTCCTTTTCTGAAGAGGTAGAAGTGAAATAACATGCAGCCTTGGAAATCAGTAAGTGAATGCTGTTTGGTGGGGGAATAGGCTCCCCTGCTGTCAGTAGCAGTGATTTTCCCAAATCTGCCTCTTTACAGGAAGTCCTGCTGCAGCCCGTCCTGGTTCCTCCAGGTCCGTGTACAAGGGTTTGAGCTGGGCATAAAATACCTGGAGTGGAGCCCAAAAGTGCACAAGTCAGGATATGGATTACTCTCTGCTTAACAAGCACTAGGTCCTTTTGCTAAGGGGGAAAAGTAGTATGGAAAGGAATGGCAGTAAACTGAATAGCTTCTCTGCACATTTATAGAATAAAAATTAACAACTTTAGTCTGGGGGTATTGGTTAAGGATTTGTTTTCATTTTTATGCAACAACTGCTTTTACCATTGTTTTCTCAGTAATTTTTAATCATTGGAAATATTCAAGTGTCTTTAAAAATGAAGGTTGTAGTAAATTATTGATGGAAAATATGGTAGAAAATCTCTGTTTTAAAACAGAAACCTAGGACACTCTTTGGTTTCAGCATGAAAACTTGTCTTTATGCCTGCTTCTGGAAATCAAGTTGCAGGTACCTCTATGTTAAATGATTCCAGGTACTCTGCAATGTGATGCATAAACCTAATGGATGGAGGGTATGAAATTAGGTTATTTTAAGCACTTGACTGAATCTTCCTTACAGATGCATAAAAACCAAACAACCAGATAACCAAACCAAACAAAAACAACAAAATCTTAAAGCACTGCCACCACTGTTTGGAGACAGGTAAAAAATATTGAATTATTATGTGAGCATATCTTTATAAACTTACATGCATATATCAGTATTACAAATAAGCATAAAAAATTGCATGCAATTATATTTAAAACCTCTAGTTTTATCTCAGTTGTGAAAATTTATGAGGGAGTTTATGCCTTAAATGTCGTATTTTTATTCTTACCCCTTCATCAGCTTAGTAGTTACTTAGTATGTCTAAAATATTTTTTCTGTTTCTGTTACATTTCCATAAAACCAATAGACATTTCTATAATCACAAGAAAGTATTAATTTGGGGAATTTTTTAAAAAGAGAGCTGTTTAGGGGTTAGTGCTTTGATGCAATTCTGTTAAACTGAATGGAGTTCCCACATAAAGCTGTATTTATGAGTCAAAAAACAAATCCATTATCAAGGTCAAAAAGGCATTATTAATGTTTTGTCTGTATGTTAAAGTGCTGGTCAGTACACACGATTAAATAGTTCCTGATTCCTTTTAATGATTCACCTATCATCCTAGACATTACAGAAAGTGTTATCCAAAAAAACTGAGCAGAGTATCATATGTTAAACACATTTTATATAATAAAGTAGCTTCTGAAAACATTGGTACTTTGTGGTTTGCTTTTTTTTTTTTTTTTAAATTTTTTTTCTTCCAATTTTTGAGGCCTGC
>VWZN01022074.1:34421-45916 GCA_013396955.1 Regulus satrapa | reverse complement strand
TTAAAGTTCTATTCCTGCACATGTTGATGGCATGCAAGTGCTGTCTCAAGCCAATTTCTTGCACTCCTTCAAGCTAAAATATCCCTTAGTCAAACTGCAGTTTGGAAAAGTTCATGTCCAGCAAGTTTGAGCGTGCATTATTTTTATACTTAGTTCTAAAGGAGGAATACAGATTTTGAAATACAGATTTTGAAAGAGAAAATCTGGCAGCAAGATCCTTGCTAATAACTATACTATCTTTTTAAATAGCACTGGACATAATAAGTATGTTGTGCAACACTTATCCACTTGTTCTCAGATCTTTTAAAGGCTTGATTTTTTTTTTTCCTCCAATGTTAATTTTCTTTTGCAACAGTTAAATTAAAACATCTGTATTTTAAAAACAGGAATAAAAAGTAGTGAATACACTTCTGTTCCATATCACACTCATCACGATAGGATTTGAGTAGCTTTCACAAAAGTATTAAGAAATGATCTTTTGTCATGTATTTAATTGTCTTATCCTCTGCCCCTGGAGAGAGCTGTGTGCAGTGAAGTATTTTGTTTCGAAAAGGGATTTATTGGGAGGTAGAAGTGGTCGTGCTTTTTTCCTTACTCTTCCCCCCCCCCCTTAAGTACACCTTGCTATGTATTTATAGTAGAGCATGCAAAACTGAGAAACTTAGCCTACATCTGGAGTGAGGGGTGCTGACCCTTGTGACAGTGCGAGTTCAGGTGCCTTTTCAAGAAGCTTTTTGGTTTGCTTTGAGTGGAGAGTTGTGGAGCAGAGGAAGTGCCTGGCTGTCACCTGTGATCTTTTGGGTAGCAGTCAGAAGTGGCTGCCTCAGTCATCTGTGTAGTCTGCAGTGGTTGATTTTGTGGGTATTGTGGTGGCAACCACAAAAAAACCTCGCCAACCACTATGACAGGTAACCGTACGATAACCTGTGTTGCTAGAGTCGTGGTGCAGTGTTCAGTTTTCTAAAGTGCCAAAGGCTTCCTTTTGGGATGGTAGTTCAGTTGGGCTGAGAAGTGATAGCAGCTGTGGAACTAGATGACTTTCCACCATAGTGAAAGAGTTCTTTCAGACAACTGGATAGTTTTAGTCATGGCCATTGTGAGACCTTACTTTAAAAAAGAATTCTGGAAGCTGATAGTGGTGGATTGGCATCTCTGCATCTTTGATCAATGGGGACAGTTTCATGACTGAAAACCCTACATACTGCTTTATTAGTTTCCCAGCAGCACTTCTTCCTTGGTTTTAGACTGTTAGAAATCTGTTTTAAGCTCGTCCATGATTAAAACTTGCTTTGAGGTATATGTATATTTCTGAAACTCTTGAGTCCACTCAGTCTGGTCAGTTGCATTCTCAACAACAACAACAACAACAACAACAACAAAGAAATCCCAAGACCAACACCCAAAACAACAATAACCAGCAAACAAACAAACAATAAAAACTCTAAAAGGGAAAGGGATCAAATGGATGTGGTGTGTTGGAAAAATTGTTGTGAATATGCACAGGCTGTGTTGGACACACAGTCCACCAGAACCAGATTTCAGATCTGAAGAAAATACGGGTCTGGAAAGGCAGTTTATCTACAGATGTTAGAAGACAAGTGATATAATTAAATTGAAAGCCCTCATTACCAATTCTTCTGAAATCAAAAAGGATAGAAAAGAAAATTGATTCTTGTGAATTCCAGTAGTAAGGGATTAAGAGATGGAAGTGCAAGTTCCCATCTGTGCTTTAATGCTTTCCTCGGGGAAGGCTTTTGACATTGTTAGTGCTTTATGATGACTCTCAGACAACCCTCCCTGAAGAGGTGTTTTATACTGCAGCTCCAGCATGAGCTGAGTAGAATTGATAAAACTTCCTTCAGCACAGCCATGTTAGTGAAAGCTTGGACAAGAAAGAAAAGTTCTTTTCTCTCCTTCTTCACGGTTCTTCTCTGAATGTTTGGGGCATGTAGTAGGTACTACATCTAGTACCTTTGTACTTATGAAAAAGGAATGTGTTTTAGTGAACAAGCCGAGATTTCCCCAAGACGTGGCCACACCATAAGAGAGAAGGAAAACCTGTAGTGAATTCCTTGAAGATAGCAATCCTAGCTGAACTCTGGGCATTGACCAAATCTTGCATTGGTAGGTATAGGCAGAACAAATTTATGTGCCAGAAGTGGACAAATTGTACCAAACTTTCAAGGAAAAGGATGATATTTCAAGCTGGTGCTTGCCCCTGTTGCAATGGTATTTCATACTGAAGAGGTATCTTAATTTGCTGGGCTAGTTTCCAGAGACAGGATTTTTCATTTTCAGTACTGGGAGGTAGGGTTACTTGCCCAGCAATTTGGAATTTATCAAAGCTTAGAAAACTAGTTAATTTTTTTTGGCTTTCAGGTTTTTGTCTTTGTGCTTCTAGTACTTACAATGAGAAGAATAAAGGAAATCTGTTTGGATGCTGAGGGTGTCCTCACTGATGGTTGTGGCTCGCATTCTGTCATTTTGTTTCTTCTGCTCCTCATTTTTTAGGGTCTGCTGTAGTCTGCCAATTTCTTTTAATGCCTCAGAGGACACTTGATAGCCAGTTGGTTTCAGAGACTCTAGATGTTGGTCATTCAAGGTGACATGTATTATACTGCCACTGATCAGCTTAAGCACATAGATTTGGAGCACTTGAGATCTACAGTATTTTTGGTGGACAAATTAGGAGGCAGATAGTGTATTTCAGCATCTGCTACAATATGTGTATGAAGTCTTTCCAGGAATTGCTAAGACTTGGTGGTCTTTTGTGTGAACCCTCTAATAGGCAATAGTCAGTCTGGAAAATAAAACAAAAGATCTCCCTGGCTGTGTTCTTTGTGGTTAGATAAATAGTTTGCTGAACCTGAAGTGCCTCTGTTGGTTGTGCTGTTTAGATGAGAAAAGGTGTTTTTAATGGCAACTGCTTACAGCTGGTGAGCATTAGCCACAGGGTTGATATTCTGATCACCTCCCCACTGCTGGGGACTCCTGGGATCGAAGGAAGGGATGTCTGAAGGTGTGGCTGTTGACAGCTCCAGCTGTGGTTTGTGTCACAGTAAAGCTGTCTGTGAAGTATGACTTGAGATGCAGAATTTGGCTTCCTGTGTCCCATTCCTGCTTTCTCTTGCTGTGGCCATTTCATCTGAAAGCAAGAGCAGCATATCCTGGAAGCATGATAATAATTGGCAGGGCTGGTGATCTGCATAGAATAGAGAATGTGTAGTCTATTATGCTTAAAAGGGAATTACTGTGCTTGAGGGTAAAGTTATAGTGAAATGTTTCTTTGAGAAAGCTAAGTTTAAGAAAAGCACTGCATAACCTGACTGAACCTGTAGTGGAAGCCGCCTGTTTTTCATTTTGCTGGCTCAGCAGTATGTTAGATCATAAAGGTTTAATAATTTTTGATGTTTCAGTGCATTTATGTTAGATTGCAGATGCTAAATTTCTTTGTAAGTGGATCTTCTCTCCATTAAGTAAATGATGGGAAAATCCTTCATCCTAAAGCCTAAGAAAAGAAGTTTCACTTTATGGACTGGTAGCAGTGGCTGGCCTTTTAAAAATACTACCGGTAATGTGTAACCAAAATATCAGACACAGAATGTAAAACAGGGATTTGTGTCCTTCATTCAGCAATGTTTTTGTATTTGTGGCCAGAATAAATAAAACTTTTGTGTTTTAGTAGATATTGGCCTTAAAATTATTCCTAACACAGCTTATCTGCCTTCAAAAAAAAAGCCCTTTTTAATAAAAACAATTAATTTTGATATTATAAAGAGGAAAGTAAGTGGGAACAATATGCCAGTGCAATTTTTTATTAAATAAATTTGACTCAGTGTAATTTTTATGTTCTACTAGTAAGAAGTAAGTGATGCCAGATGTAAATGTTCCAGAAAAAGTATTTTGAAGTATAACACAGGTGAAATGCTGATGAACTTCTTGGAATTATTACTTTTTGAAATAAGGCTTTTTGAAGCAAAATTTATAGTAATTTCATTATAATTTCAAATTTATATAATGTCGTTATAATTTCAAAATTCATATAATTTCATTATGATTACCAGGTACAATTCCTGGTTTGTGTGTTTAAAATGGTTGTGTTTAAAAATGAGTTGCTGAGCCATCTGAACAGATATTGAGAAAAGCTGCACACAGTGGAAAGTGATCTCTTACGCAGCTCATAAGCAGATGAGATGTCTTACAGACTGAGATATTCTGCTTTAAATTTAGGGAGGACTATTTATCTTTCATAAACATTGAAAGGGGAGCTGACTTTTCATCAAGAGAGAAGTCAAACAAACTGGCACAAATGAAGTTGAACAGTACTGTCTTTTTCACTACATGCTTGTGAAATTTTGTCAGCCTCTAGCAAAAGATGGGCTTTATTTTACAAACCGGTTCAAAGCACTTTTATGTCAGCTGCAGAATACTTTTTTTTCCCCTGCACATTAATTGAACAGTAGACTAGTTCTTTCCGAATTAGAACTAGAAACGAAACTCTCTTCACTAGTGTATTATGCTACAGTAGTTAACAACTGTTAGTGTGGACATTTTTTATTTTTCGTATGTTACTTGATATGAGTACATTTTAGCCCCTGAAGGGGGTAGGGGGGGAACATGCTTTGTTTTAATTTAAATGAAATAACTGTGCTGATCAACATCTGAAGAATACCATTTGAGGTAAAACGATTACAACATCTGTTTAAAAACATCATTGAGTAAGTGTTTTCTTGAATTCTCAAGCTACCAAATTTCTGGACAGTTTGAGGAGCAAAGGGATTTGTTCTACAAAAGTTTTTATTTACTTGCAGCCTCCAGAAAAGAGCATTCAAGGCGGTGGGGAAGAATTTGTAAAATAAGATTAATTCAGGGATTTGTTTGACCACTGTATGGTAAAAGTGCAGAGATGGCCTGGACCTATAAATTCTGTCTCCTGGACTACTAGCATTGCTTTCTTGACTGCAGTTTATGAGGAAATTGAACAGGCTACACAAGGTTGAATCAATCTCTCTGGAGGTATTAAAAAAAAAACGTGTAACTTGGTGCTTAAGGACATAGTTTAGTGGTGGGTTAGTTACTGTACTTGGTATTAGAGGTCTTTTCAACCTAAATGATTCTATGATCAAATTTTGTCTGCAGGGAACCATTCACAACTGAACCAGGGGGTGGAGATTTTCCCTTTCTTTCCTAAGAGGGGAGTGAGAAGGAATTTGGTTTGACTTGTGAAAATTTTGTAAATAAGTAAATGAAAATACATTCAGTGCTTTTGGGGGTGCAACACAAGAATGTCTTCCACCAAACACAGGGGAAATATACTGTACCTTAGAAACTTTAAATATTTATGTGTAATTTTCAAAGGTCAGGTTGCTTAAATTCTCTACAAGGCCTTGTTTTTCTTGTATTTTAGCCAGCATTTTCACAGTAGTGATTTTGCTTGTGCTTCCCCCCCCCTGTTTTTTTGCTCAGTGTAAACAGTTCCTTGCTGTGGTTACACAGACAAATATAGCAGAGAACCCTTTTCTCAGAGAAGATTCTCCCTGTGCATTTTTTAACCATTTTTGGGAAGAATTGATCTATTTGTGCATGCGAGAGAGGGAGGCAGTAGCTGTAAATTGAAGTGACATCATATATATTACTCCCATTGATCCACTTTTAGACTAGAGCCAGGATAAAAGGAAATGGCATCAGGGAGGAAGTATGCTCATTTAGGCACAGATCCCAGTGTGATAATGGAGTAATAATAGAAATCACGCCACTGTCAATCGGTTGCTGCATTAGTCTGAGGCAGATTTCCCCTCCAAGGAGGCTTTCAATGACTTCATTCAAGTGCAGGCGGGAGCAAATGGGATATTCAACATACCAGCTGTACAACTTTAGTGATTTGTGTCCTGGCGGAAGGGTACAATGCAAGTGCTGGTGCTGTGGATACTCAAGTAGATATATCTGAGTCACATTTCACGGCTGTGAAAGGTCAGTAGTCAAATGTTTCAGTGGCAATTTTTTTTCTAATATAACGGGGGAATCTGGCATTTATTGCATTTGTTAATATAGGAATTGATAAATATGCTCTTTCATGTGGGTGGTCTTCTGGGATGTGAGGTCAATGACCTGTATAGCTGCTATACCAGATCTCTGAAAAGGAAAGATTTGTTTTCTTTGTGCTTTTTACAGATTAGGGATTGTTGTTTGAAAATCCATAGTTTTCTTCAAAGATTATTTGTAGAAAATCTTCCAGTGTACTAATCTATTCAGATACTCTTGTAACATAGTATAAAGACTTAAGTGTTTTGTCTACTGATATGAATAAAATACAAAGTATGCTTTTATTTATTCCCAGAGATTTAGTGTACAGTGAATCTCAGATTTTCAACTTGTTTATATTTTCTATAGTTCTTTCGTCTTGTGTTTTTCAAATGCAGACCCAGTTTTGATAGTTCCCGGCATTTACAGTTTCTTTTAAGGGTAATAGCCTCATTACTCAAACTTTAAAGCTGCCTCATCAGGTAACTTAGGAGAAGCAGGGGACAAATGGTTGTTTAGTAGCAGGGCAAAATGAACTCTTTCAAAATGCTGAAGAGTTGGAGGAGAGTTTTTACAGTAATATATAGAGTGTTGGGATACAGCTTTATAGAGGGGGTGAAGTTTAATTACATGGGACAGAAAACCTCTAGTGTGCTTGATCACAACGTATTAATTTATTTCCTCTTTGTAGTGTCCATGATCAGAGCTGGGGGAGGGCCAATCCTTAGAAAAGTAATATGATTTCCATGCAGCAGGCATAGTTGGGACAGGAACTATCTACTTTACAGTATAAATAGATGCTGTTGCAGCAGTCATTGACGTAATGAAAACTATTTCTTGATCCCCACCACATTTCCTGATTGAAGTGATCTGCTTTATAATTACATATATTTGAACATTTTGATTGAGCATTCTCTATTTCTAGTTCAGAGTACAGGGAGGTTCTTTTAGTTTATTTTATTTTGTTATGAGGACCACTGACATTTTTGCATTTAGGTTTTTATGGTTGTTTCCTGAATGTTTTCAGCCTGAAGAGATAACTTGAGACTGTGACAACTACCCTGCTGTAACTTGCTGTCTCTGTGTTGTGTACTTTTCTGAGGGTGTTAGATATTCAATATGCATTCATAGAATATGCGTTGTTATAAAGGAAAGTGGTTATTCAGTGCTTCAAAAGAAATTTGTATTTAGGTCTCTACAGTATTTATGTTTAGATAGCACTTAAAGCAAGGGTCTCTTTGTATTAAGCATAAGGCAAACAAATGGAAAACTGACAGCGTGCACCGCAAACAATTCTGGTATGAAAGATGGAAAGTAACAGGTGGGCAGGACAAATAAGGATGGTGGTGGGAAAATAAAGAACAGTCAGAGTGGGGGTTCTGACAGAAAATGTAAGTGCAATTTTTTGAAGCTTATTTATAACCATTAAAAGATTCTTTTATGAGAATGATACTCATATTGTTGTGTTTAAGGGAAAGAAAATGTCTGCACCCCTGAATGAATTTTGTAGCAGCCTCTGTCCTGAAACCGTAGTCAAATTTTCTGTCTCGTGGCCTAGGATAGGGATTTTTAGCAGAGTCTCTTTTTATTGGAAGGAAAGGGTAAAAAAAAGTGTAGATGAGGACGTTCCTCCTTTTGTGGTAGAGCCAAATCAGAGGGAGAAGTGTAAGAGCTGCGCCCACTAGTGCCGCTGCAGGAGAGGCCTGCCACCCTCCCTGCCCCTGCTCGCAGCTCCGGCTGCGGGCTGCCATCAGTCCCTGGAAACCGGGGCGTAAGGTGTCATCCTGGGCGCCTGGAACATGGAAAAATCCTCTCATTCGTAGCATCAGAGAGGATGCTGCGTTTGAAGCGACCCACCAGGATCATCTGGTCCAACTCCTGGCCTTGTACAAGACGCTTCAATAATCACACCGTATGGCCGACAGCTCTGTCCAAACACCTCGCGAACTCTTGGTTTTGCTTTATTGGGTTTTCTGTTTGTTTGTTTGTTTTACTGATTCTTAAATCTAAATAGATAGGAGTTTAACCTGTAAATCTGAAAAAGCTTTAGCCATGATGCAGCACTAGATGGACATACATTTAAGAGCATAGCTGCTACTCTGCTGCTGCTCTTTTGCTGGTTTCAATGAGATTCTGTAGTGCTACCTTAAACAATAGTTTTCTGTGGGTTAATCTGTATAGCAATTATACTGGAGATATATTACAAAAACTGTGCTGTTCTGTACCTACATATTGAAGCAGCTGTTCTATAGTTTCTACCAGTAAAGTATTGTTCTTCTGTCTTTCTAGTTAGCGGGGAAAACTTTCTAAATCAGAAGTTACCTTTCTATGTGTGGTGTTCTGCAATGTTTCGTATTTTATTATTGTTCAGAATTAATTCCATTTCCAAGTAGAGCCACTTCCCAGAAGCTTTCTCTGCTTTATTTTTTAACTTGTCTTACCAAGCCCCTGGGAGCTGCTGTTTGCCTCCATAATAAGCATTTAAGCTGCCATTTTAGTACTTGTCCTGAAATGAAATATTCAATATTTTTAAATGCCTGACCATTTTTAATGATACTGTTTGATTGGCAGGCTTTGGTATTAATTACAGAATGTTCCATTAAGAGCTAGCAATATGTGAGGTATTTTCAGTCTTCAGGGATACAACTAACTTTGCTAATAAAAAAATGGAAGGAAATCAAAATGCAAAGAAACGAAAGCATTATCATGCTAGACATGTCCTTTCCTCATTGTTCTGATTTAGATCCTAATCAGATTAAAAGGGAAGAAAATTTCATATTGATAAATTAGTTGTCCATGTAGATATTTTGCAGATTAAGACTTATCAGAAGATCCTTGATATCTTCATGGACTTGCTGTCAGAAATCAGGAATCCAGTCTTGTTCAGTCCGCATAAACAGCCCTGGCTGTGGGATGTGTTGTTGGAAGAGGCATTTCCCATAACTGACTTAGGTTCATTCCTGGCTTAGCGCACTGGTGCAGCAAAGCAGACATGGGCAGGCAGCGAGGGGGGAACAGAAAATCCCCAAATGTGGTGAAAGCTGGAAGTACTGTCAAAGTAACAGGATGTCTTTTTTCATTAGTCTGTCTCAAGAACGTTAGAAGTGAGCACGGTTAATTTCTTTTTGTATACACAAGTTTTACTGACACTCATTTCCCTTCCCCCTTCCTCCCCTAGTGTCCTGCAGTGATGAATAGTGGGGAAAGTTTTGGGGCATATCACAAACTTCTCACTGGAGCCTGAATTTCCAGTAGATATTTCCTGGCAGCTTGTGCAATTTCTCTCTGAGCTGTTTGAATTATTTATTTGTTCATCCAATAAACCTATTAAACAGAGCACTTAAGCACTGGCTGCTACAGACATCTTGTGCTCCTTTTTTTTTTTTTTTTCTTTTTAGGTTACATTAGGTTCCAGCTCAAAATGATAGGTTCTGGAGCCAAGCAACTTACCAGTGAATATATATCCATGTATAGATGCTATACTGTGTGTGCTGCAGACACAACATTCATGCATCTTTCCTGTGAAAGGATGGATGGTTTGTGACTCATTGCAATAAATTATGCCTTAAAATAGGTTTCTACAATTGTTTGGTGGGTCACTTACTGGTGTTGGGTTTCTTTGTTCAGTGTAAACATATAATGCAAATGCTTGTATATCAGATAAAAATGACACTCTAAAAAAGTATATATTCATATGCCTTGTTGATTCCTTAAATTGTGCATTGTAAATGATTCTCTCTTTTTATTTCTCCCAAACAAAACAGAATTACTTATTCCATACATTCCATAAAAATCTTACTTATTAATATAATCTGAAATAAGATTATATTTCAGTAAAATACACTATATTTCAATAAGTGTTTTAGATCTGACCTAACCACAGCAATGGAAATCATGGAAAATTAGTCCTCATTTTGCCCCAGCACAGCCTTTCAGAGCACAGACACAACAAACCCTGGTGATTTTCAAAACCCAGCTGAAGGTCCAAGTTGTCTTTCAAATACATGCTGGAAATACACAGGTTATCAAAATCTTTTCCTCTTTGGTTTGTGTCCGTTTACATTGCTCAACCACTAGACATCTTCATTCACACATGGCATTTTTTTATCTTTTAGCTTCTTCCTGACCAGCTGGTCTTACTTCTGGAGTCCCTCTTGGAGGAGAAGACGTTGTGTCCTAGAATACTGCAGTGCTTGGAGAGAACATACCAGCTCCGGGAGCAGGATGCTGAGGTAAGTCACTTAAAAACAAATCTCTCTTATGCATGCCACTGTGTAGTTGACTAGGAATGACAGTGTTCCACTAGGAACCAAGCTCACTGAAGATCTTTTTTTCCCATGTCTGAATCTGAAATTGGATGATCTTAACTCCACTGTTGTTGCATGCTAATGTGCTGTAATGATTCAGTATTTCTGTGTGTGAGGTCCAGGTGTGTTTTGCACACTGTGGTAGTTAAGTACAGCTCAACCCCGATGTCCCAACTATTTTGCTTGTATGTTAGGCAAAACCTTTGTTCAAGTGTTAATTTTTTCACGATGTTTTTTGTGTAGTGGAGCCCAGTTTGTGTTCATTGTGATATTGTCTCCAAATGTAATCATGTCTGTTATACTCTAAAATTATTCTTCCTCATTGTTAGCTCATATTGTTCCTCTTTGCATGCTCTAAAGCCTCACTCTGGATTTAGGAAAGTTAGCTTTCCAGAGGGACTATGGTAGGGTTTTTTTTTCTTTTGGGGCCTTTTTAAATGTTTTTTGCAATTGCTTGTAGCGAGTTGCTTCTAGCCAGTGACATTAATTGCCCCTAAGGGAAACACTGCTTTATATGATGTTGTAGAGGGTAGCATCCCTCCTCCAAAGTGTTCTATATCTTTGGGAGGCAAACCAATAAATCTTTATTACCACATACAGAAAGGACTCTTTTAAATCCCATGGTTTTCTTGAGCTGGGAGAGTTCTGACAATTAAGGTAGCAGAAGTAGTGGGTGAAAGCATCCTTACAGTGAGCCTTTGCTTCAAGGACATAGCATTCAGAAAGGGAGGTATGAAATCAGTGATGAAAATAAAGAGTGTGTGTGTGTGTGTGTGTGTGTGTGTATGTATGCATGGCCTGTGTCTGTGTCTGCTGCTGCATTGTTGAAGGGGAATTCAGTTAATAGCAGAAGCTATGCAAAATTTNTGTAAAACAAGGGTTAATTATGATTCAGCATACAACCAAGCTACTGTGCAGTCAAGGAATACGGTGAACTTCACATTTGGCTCCTGTTTATTTTAAAACTACCTTGCAGAAAGTTGCAGAAAGCCAGTGTGCCTGACTTACCCTGTTGTAGTTGGAACATTGTGGCAATTACTAGCAT
The DNA here is from genome assembly GCA_013396955.1 of Regulus satrapa. Lineage (NCBI taxonomy): Eukaryota > Metazoa > Chordata > Aves > Passeriformes > Regulidae > Regulus > Regulus satrapa. The sequence goes on along the minus strand of VWZN01022074.1, from coordinate 34,543 downwards.
TGAAGTGGAGAGTGAAGTCTGTCTTGTTACTGTGTGCATGCTTGGAAAGACTTGGAAATACAAGCCTTAAAACAATGATTGATAGAACAGATATCTACCTTTCTCAGAAAAAAAAAAAAAAA
>VWZN01022074.1:22604-34382 GCA_013396955.1 Regulus satrapa | reverse complement strand
AAAAAAAAAAAAAAAAGAAAAACACTTCAGTTGCTGATATTTACTGCACCTTTTTACTTTTTGTTGATACAGTTTTTCAAATGCCAGATTTGTTTTTAATTAGTACTTGAACCAACATTTCTATTTATAGGTATTAGAATATATTTTAATCACATCTGAATACCAGTGAAATGTCAGTGATTCTATTATGGGAAGAGGAATTAACAGGGAGATAGATCAAAGCAATATCTGTGTTGTTGCTGCTTCATGCCTGTGAATTGTAAGCACCAGGCCACAAGCTTCAGTTTCTCAGGTTTTTCCTTTCTCTTCACTTTCATGCCTTCTTTTTTCCTTACAGTGTTATGTAAATGTACACAAAAGATCTGTCAGATTTTTTTTTGTGAAAAAACTCCACAAACCCATAAGACCTGTATGAAATTAACATAATCTCAATTTTATTTTGTAAAGTGAAAACAAAGGCTTAACAGGCAACTCACTTAAAAGTACAACTAAGATAACATTACCATTAGCATTTTACCAGTCATCAGACCCCATACACCTTTAAAGAGAACTAGCTCCCACAGCCTCAGCCACCTGGGGACTGGGGTACTTTTATCTCATTCTCATGTATGTGCACAGGGGATTTTTGTCGTTGTGACCCCAGGATAAAGAACTGCAGTCTGAGCCTGTTCTTGTCTAGATTTAATTTGTGGAGACACAAATCACTTACAGTGATCCTGTTGTGTGGAGTTCAAATGTTCTCAGTAGCTAAACATCAGAAATCTTTTCTTAAAAATAAAAGCATGAGAAACTAGCAGGCAGGCCAATAAAAAGAAGACAACTGTCAATGTCAGAGGGTTTATTCCAGGATTTTTGGTAGTGAGGTTGTCAGCTGTGTTCCATCCATCAGGAGAAAGTTAAGAAATAAACATGTTTTCTGTTTTTGAAAAGTAGTGTTTAAGTTCACAGTCATCTTCCAGCAGGGATAAGCAACGATATGGCCAACAGTGTAAGAGGGTACACAAAGGAGTGTGGGGGTTTTTTTGTATTTTCACAAAATTTGGTCTTAAAATTTGTGCATAATAATTTTGAAGATTATTACTGGGGGTCCTGTGTAAGTACAGCATCAAAAGTCCTTGTTCATATTTCTTAAAGCTTTTCTGTCTGTATCACTGAAGCATCTTTATTTTTACTTTAAAATTGACCATGCTTGTTGTAGGAAAGCGTTGCAGACCTGGTGGCATCTGCACCTGCTCACAGCAAAGTGCCAGTCTGTCCCCAGCCAGTGAAGCTGCCAACAAGCATTGTTTGGTACTCCTGACCATTTGTTACTGTGTGCACATCCAGTTATAACAACCTGTAGGCACATGCTGCTTCAGAAAGGAGTGGAGAGTTTGCAGCAGGTTATCTGCGTTGTTTCAACTGTTTTGTATCAGTCAGGAGAGGAGAGAGGTCAGAGTCGGCCTGGAATGTAAAAGTTGATCGCTCTTGAAGAGGATTACACCTCAGCTACTCAGTGTACTTCCTGTCCTGTTCCAGTTTAGGTTTCAATGTAGATGTGTAGGCTCAGTGTCTATCTCCCTTCTAAGATAGGCACTGATTTGAATGCTTCTTCTAACAAATAAAAAATAAATCATAGGTTAAGTATTTGTGACTTGTAATGCATAACTTCCGAGCCACAAGAGCCAGAACCATGGATGGCTTAATCACATTTCAGACTGGTCTACCTCTAGTCTTGATGACAAGAGGGCATCTGACAAATTGCAGAATTTTTGACTCCTTTCCACTTTTTGCAGTCTACTTCTGTAACAAATAATTATTTCATTTTCTATTTACTCTGCAGTCATTGGAATGTCTGAGAAGACACAAAACTACAAGTTTGTTTTCAAAAGATCAAATTCATTGATTTTAGCTATTTGAATTGAGGTTATCTAAGAGATCTTTGTTTTGAGAGCAATGAAGGTTTCAAAATTTAAAGCCATTTTTCCATTTGTCTCTCTGTGCCTTGAGCCCATTGGGGCTGAGACAAGTGGAAGGCAGTTCTGTGGAAGAATGATTGTGCCCTCAATTTTCTCTTCCTGTTTTCCCCCTATCTTGTTGTGCTGCTTCCTACTACATAACAAAATAACTCATGCACAGCCTGCATCTCCGTGACATACTGCATCCTGCATCCTAGAGAGAAGCATTTTTGAGCATGACAGAGTCCAGCTGGAAGTTCAGCTGGCTGAGGAGAAATGGGATATGTTATAAAGCAGCATCTACAGTTGCCATCAGACAGCACAGTAGGATAATAAAATTTAAAGTGGGTCTGGGGTTGTTTTTGTTTTCTTTCTTTCAAAAGTGGCTGTTCTATGCAGCTGTTTCATTTATTCCATATCTAGTATTTGGCAGAATGTGGAGAGTTGTTCTGTGTGGAAAGTTTTGGGTGGCTAGTACTTCTTTTAATCTATCTAACCTTGATGACGTGCCTTCTGATATGACAGTGCAGTCTTATCTCACTTGAATAAGCTATTGAGAACTTGCCTATAAATAAAGTGGAGTCAGTAATTTACGAAAGACAGCACTATGAGGTCTGCGTTAACACTCAATCAATCTCCTAGCTAGAGGAGCCCTCTCATTGCTCCCATTATTTCTGTTCTTCATTTGGTCAAAGCCGTATAACTTGTGGGCACACAAGGTCACAGGATGGGTTAGTAGCCTGCAGAATAGTGAAAAATGAGACAGGAAAAAGATCACAGCCATAGGAGAAGAACAGTGGGTGTGACACCTTCAGTCCTATTGAAGACTTGACAATATTTCTGTGTGTTTTACTTGTCGCTGAGTTATGTAATAAGTGGTGATAAAAACTAAAGAATGTGGATGAAGCAGAAATATTTATGGCTTATTTCCCCAGATTTTTCACTGTAGAGCTAGCTTCCCTTTCTTTCCCACTGTAGATACCACTTTTATCTTGCCTGCACAGTATGTGGAAAGTTGCTTTGTTGGTTTTCCTTGTCTCAGCAAGTTGACTGAAATGCTTTTCACTTACATAATGCTTTCCTTGTATTTGGGATCATAATGCGGTATATTTTGGGGAGAGAAGAGAAGCTATAACTCTGTCTGCAGTAGATGTGAGTAAAATGAGTTAAGATCATAATATCATCAGTCATGTGGGTGGCAAAAAGCCATTCTCACACAAGTACTTCATTGTGCATGAGGTCTGCCTGTGAGATCAAGGCTATGAAGTGGTGGCATCTAATTTCACTGACAGAAGTGCAGTCACGCTAATACAAACCATTGAAGGTGCTCGGCATCCTAGGAGTGGTGAGAATTTTGTTAGGACAAAATAACTTTGATTCATTGGTCTTTCCTAGCCTGTGAAAAGCTGGCAGACATGGAGGTACAGATGAATTCTTGTCATTTCCCATCTGATGGTGGCTGCGTTGAGCTGAGCACATTCTCAGGTTGCATAATTCAGCTGTCCTGCTGATTGTGGATGGGCATTGTTTGAAGGCACAGTTATGGAACAGAGCTCTGTAGACAACAACCATAAAACTGGGTGGAAAAAGGGAATTGCTTGGGAAAGGTCAGTGCATACTTGCAGAAGGCACTTGGTGAGCTTTCCTTTCAGCAGAGCCATTTGGCCAGTCCTCCCTTGGGGCAGGGACTCAGAAGCAGTCTCCAGCTTTTGAGTACAGTTAGTAATGTACTGCAAATCCCTTCACAGGCTTGCCAGTCCTTCTGGACTGTACTGTATAGCAACAGGTAGGCATGCTTCAGATAGTGGCATTGCAAACACAAAGGGAGAACCATGATTCTTTTCCTTAACTTGATGTTACTGTTAGTATGAGGCATCAAATCAGTAGATTAAAACAGGTGACAGCTTGAGCTGATGACCATATTACAGGGCATTGCTTTCTAGTGAAATTGGTTTTTTTTCTGCAAAAGTAAAAATAGCTTCTGCACTTATTTAATATTTAAATATACAGCTTATTATTCAGTTTCAGTTCAAGTCAGGAGGAGATGCCTTATTTTGCATAAGACAGTATGTTTTGCAGGATTTAAAAATCTGCTGAGAAAATTTACCAGGAGTGCAAAATAAATTTCACCTACTTTTTCCTTTCTGAATGTTTTAGTTAGAACATTACTATGCCACTAGATGATTACTATGAATAATTTTTTATTTGCAATTGAATTGCAACATTAGGAGGAGCCTGATGTAGGGAATCTAGGAAAGAGTAATAAGGAGCATAGAAAAGGCTCTGTAGATGAGTCAGCCTGCATGGTAGGTTTGTTTCTGGAATAAATCATGTTTGAGGTTTGTACACCCGACCATTACTGAGGCAGTACCTTCATTAAATGGAAAAGAAAGAAGAAATGTGTGTTTTCACGAAGTGAAATCTCTTTGCTGTTATCAGTCTCATGCTTTTCACACACATCCTCTCCGAAGTACTGGTTCTTTTCCTGGATCTACTTCTTCTACTTCCTTATGCACATCCTAGCAAGGGATATATCTCTGTTATAGAAAGCCTTTCCCGTTTTCACTAGAAAGCCTTTCCCCTGATTTCAGGGTGTAATGTAGACTGTTCTCATTGCTAATAATTGTGTTGACTGAAGACACAGCAAAATGTCTTGTGTGATCTTGAAAAATGTTGAGTCTTCACTCTGTTTCCTGTTCATGTTGCATTTAAATGCCATTTGTAGGCTCTTTGGCACAGACATTATTGGTATTCATATGGGTTAAGATAATTTTTCAAAAGCATGCAGGAGTTGGATTTTTTTCCCAATGAAAGTAGCTTTAAAAAAGGGTAATTTCTAGGGGCTTGTTTCCCAAAGATGAGGTCCAAAATTCAGTGTGAAGCTAAAAAAAATTGGAGCGAGATGAGGGAGAACTGCTTCCAGTGACAGCCATGAGAGTCGTCCTATGAGACTCACTATGGCTCATGTGCTCATTGTGACCAGGTGGATGAGTTGAGATTAATTCAGATGGCTGAAGGAATATCTCGAGTAGCAATAATTTGGGTTTATTTTGTTTCTACATGCTAAGGAGAGGGGCTTTTCCAGCCGCTTGAGAAGAACAGAAAATCCCTCCATCAACATTAGCTGAAGGGCATGGTCAGAGCACAAGATTTATGGAGCACTGGAAATAGCTTTGCACCAGTCAGCACTCCTGGTCCCACACCCCTCCAAGAGCCAACAGCAACACACTTGTTCCAAGTGATCTCAGTGGTTGCTGGGTGGCATGAGCAGGAGTTTTTGTGCCCTGACTGCAGCCATAACTGGTGCTGTTCACTTATCGCCCCTGCTTTTTCTAACCAGCTCTGGACTTAATTTCCTCTGTCTGGCAGCAACTTAGTGAGACTTGAAAAGCAGGGGAGCTGATGGTAAGAGGGAACCAAATATGCGACTGGGTTGGTTTGGCATTTCTTACTGCTTATCCAAAGAATCTGTGGAGGAAGGGACTGGAGGAAGGGATTCTGTGTCCTAGTGTCCAGCAAGGAGAATGAACTGGTGGAGCCCTCTGAGCTTTTGGACTCAGTGCTAAAGGTTTTCTGAATTGGATGCAATTGGCTTCTATAAAATTTTACTCAGTATTTCTGTGTTGGGCAATACAAATCCAGTGCNGAGGTTTGCTTTTTTGGGAGGGTTTTTTGTTGGCTTGTTTTGTTTTTTAATTCTGAAAAACAATCTGAAAATATTTTTATTTAAAATAAACTTATTTTGAGATTTCATCCAACTAGATCATCTAATACCTCTCGTTGCTGTTTAAAGGGTGGCTGCAGATGCAGGGTATGCCTGAACAGGATCACAGATTTTGAAAAAAATCTACTGTGCCCTGTGAGGTCTAAATACTTAAAGAAGCAGGAAAACTCAAAGGTGCAGGTTCTGACATAGTTTCTTAATCACACAGATATGATTCCACCACTGAGTCACTGACTTAATAACATGTGGGTAAAATCTGCTGTCCTACTTTCAGCTCTTGTGCCACTTAGAGTTGCAGTGGTCCTGAAGAGGAATTTAGTTGTGTTCCACCTGGTATAAGCATTGTCCTAAGCAACAACCATTGTTGTGTTCCAGCAGCAGGGAATAAAAGACGTGGAGAAGATGACTAAAAATGTCAAACATTCTAAATGTTCTCATTGCAGGAATGAGCATATTTCTTCAGAGTTTATAAAATCAATGTATTTTTCACTTAAGAATGTTTGCTGGGCATTGAAGAAGGGAGAGTGAATATGAGTGATGCAAAAGGTCTCTTTCTTTGGAGTCAAAATCTTGTATTGAATTATTTTGAAAGCTGCAAGCCAGGTTTTAAGCAATGTGAAATTAGAAGGATGTGAGCGTGGGCTGAGTAGACTGGATGTGACCTAAGTTATGGAAAAAACAGGCAACATTGAAAGCATGAAACATTGTTCATTGCTTGGAATGTGAGTCTTGTTTTCACATGGAGTTCCAGATTCTGTCTGTGACAGTAATCTTGCCTGTTTTGACCACAGTCACTGTGGGAGACCAAAGATAAAAGCTTTTTTTGCCTCTAGTTACAAGATGGATGAGATAGAAGCAGAGGGATGGAGAGAGTGGCATAGGCAAAGGGGATGGCTTACTGTTGCCTTGATACTCACAGCAGCCTTTCCTTTGCTGAACAGGAGATATAATTTAATAATAATTGGTAACAGTCAGTTGGTGTGCTTGAACTTCGACTCCTCAGAGTTGAATTTCTGCATCAGATGTATATGTTTATGTGCCTTTTTCCACTATAATGTTTGGGTTTATAAGCCCAGCAAGCTTTTATGTGCATGTATTAATAATCTCTGTTGAAACACATATGCAGACACTCCATGGGTAAAAATTACAAGCAGACTCTATCTGGAGACAGCCAGAAGAGACAGTGATAATGGGAATTGCTTGCTATAGTGATATAAATTTCTGCTGATTCCAGAAATACTGTTGGGATAGGACAGCTTCAAACTGAAAGAGGGTAGGTTTAGATTATCTAGTAGGAAGAAATTATTTCCTGTGAGGGTGGTGAGACACTGGCACAGGTCACCAAGAGAAGCTGTGGATGTGCCTCATCCCTGGGCGTGTTCAAGGCCAGGTTGGATGAAACTCTGAGCAACCTGTTTTAGTGAAAGGTCTCCCTGTCACTGGGAGAGCTAGAACTAGGTGATCTTTAAGGTCTCTTCCAACTTGACCCATTCTATGTTCTGTCATAATCCAGCCATTATTGTAGATAGGTGTTTCAGTGGGATGTCAGAGGGAATACGGATGGGGCTGTATATGAGGTGGCAGACAGTTGAGTTAGTGCATTTTGGCATTTGGATGTGTACATACGAAAAAGCCAAGCTTACCTTTCTGAAGACATGAGGCTTGTCCCTGCAGTACCTCTCTGATGTTGCTGGTGCCTAAGGCTGAGACCTGGTCTTCCTTCCCTTCCCTCTGAGGTGCAGAATCTCATGTCCCCCCCAACACCCTCTCCATACTCACCTTCAGACTGTCTTCACTTGTGCCATCCTCACCAGAGCACCCTCTTGGGCAAGGAAGGAAAGAGAATGGAGAGCAGGCAAGTTGGCACAGGCATTGTTTCTGTCACCAGCCAGAAGGCAGCCTTGCTCCTGAGAGCTGGCAGCACCGCAGCAAAGCAAAGCTCAACACACATCTCCAGTGAATTTTTTGAAAAAGGCAGATGGTGACATCTTTTCTGCCATCTTCATCTTGCTGCAAGCTGTGAATGTCACTGGTGCTCCAGCATGCTGAGCAGGCGACACTGAAAATGCAGGCGAACGGGAAGCATTTGGTTCCAGTATAAGTAGCGTATCTATGTTTTAAATTAAGGCTTATTATTTAAAAACTTTGTTTTTGAAATTAAGTAAGTTCACACGCTGTGTTAAACATTTCCTTACTTCACATTCACTGTGATATAGGAGCTGCTCTCTCCTGCATGGAGAGGGTGGCAGTGCAAACATGCATGATGCGAGAAAAGCCTTCGGGCACCATGGCAGTGTGGTGGCCAGGACAGTGCTGTTGAAGCTGTCACACTACTTTGGTGCTGTGGCCTTTTTCCTCATCTAACTGTTCTGTGGGTCATTTCCTTGTCATAACTTTGTTTGTCTGCTGTAAAGCTGGAGATTGTTCTGATTTGTATCAATCTCCTGTTAGACAGGATGAGGAGGAGCAGGCTGAAGAACATTGAGATTACAGAATTGGGCATCCCAACCAAGCCTCTTACTCAGAGTGACAGCTTTGACATCAGAAGAGAGACACAGCCAGTGCCACCTTTGAAAAAGGATTAGACATGGCTACTTAGTCTCTTGCCTTTTCTGACTTCTTTTGGATTTTTTTTTTCCTACCAACACAGCTGTCATTGATCACAGATGGGGCCCACATAGGGAGAAGAGTGTCTGATTTGTAATTGGGAGCTCTCTGCTGTAAGCCTGAATGGGGGGGGAAAAAAAGGGCATTTGTCTTCTCCAAACAAGTCCTCAGCATTTGCTGCCTTGCCAAGAGTGAATCCTGTCCTGAAGTGCTGTCCTTTGGTTGCTCTGCCTTTCTGATCACAGAGAGCAGCAAGGTTGCCTGCTGCTCTGCCTGGGCTTTCTGAAACAGCATGTTTGTGATTCCTTGCTTCTGTTTGGTCATACAGAAAAGAGCCTCTCTGCTGGTTGTGGAAAAGATACACGTTTTACTTGCAGGTGGGAGTAGAATCATGTTTACAGCCTGTGGAAGCTGATGAGGTTGCCCTTGAGCAAGGTACTATGGTGCTCTATAAACTTTTTAACATTGTGTTATGTAGAACACTAAAACAGGAGCATGTGGTTGGAGGGGAGGAGAAAGGACAGGAACAAAATACATGTCCCTAAATCCCATTTATAAATGGCAGAAGATTCAAGCAGGCACCTGTTGCTGCTTGAGGCTTGGACAGCTGTGGAAGCATGCTGCCTGGCTCATGGGTACACTAGCACAGGTACAGGGTCAGATGCTGCCGGGCTGTCCCACAGTCTGCCACTGACCAAGCAACAGAATTTGTCTTTCCAGTCTTCATTGTGACACACCTTTCTCTTCTGCTGCTAAATATAGGCAGTTGCTGGATGAGCTCTACCCACAGCTCTTCATCAGCACTGTTGTGTGAAGGAAGGAGAGATGGGGCTTGCATGTCCTTCTCCCCTGTTGCCAGTATCCTTCACAGTGTGCAATTGCTTGATGTTTGCAAATACACAGATCAGAAAGAGTGAAATTAATTAAGGAAGTCGAATATTGCTACCAATACTTCCAAAATCTAATATTTGACATTTTGCTAAAATTAGCTTTGGAGTGACATATTTAATGATCAGTTCATATTCCAGGTTTTAAATTATTTTAGGCCTCTACATAGTCCTCCACAGAATTACAATTAGCTCCTGACAAAGTGTTGATCTACCAGCCCATTACTGCCTTAGAGGTTCCTGAATGACCATGGGGGGTTTGTTTGTTTGTTTGTTTGTTTTGGTTTGGTTTTTTTTGTTTTTTTGGGTTTTTTTGAGGTGTCGGTGGGCTGAGATACTCATGCAGTGCTGCACAGGTGGAAAGGAGGTTGTCCAAGGTGGCAGGAACCCATAATCTCTATAGTAACAACCTGGGAGTGCTTCAACAATCAGTGATGTCAAATGCAGAGCATGGTGGAGCTCTGTGAGCTCAGTCTGCCTCTGGTCCAGCAACAGTGAACAGTGACTCCTTCCAGTACTCAAAGTAAAATACTGATTGAGTAAGGCTACCAAAAGCCATTTTTAAAATTTGAAATGTTATCATCATTTTGGCCACAGCTCTGCCAAATTAAGGGGTTTATACTGGAACAGAGCATTGCACTGAGAGAAACAGCATTGACTCAACCGTGATGCCATGAGAGTCTCAGGAAGAAAGGTTGTCTTAAAGATTACTGCTGCTGTGGTGCTGTATCCAGCCCTTGTTTTCTTTGGGCTCTGCAGTACTGTAAGAGCAAGCACTGTAAGACCGTAGAGAAAACTTAGGATGTGAAAAGTCCAGTTTTTGGTCTAAAATAAAACTAATTTAAGCTAATAGATGGCTCTTTTACCCAGTTTTCTGACAAAACCTTGGCAAACGTGATAAATCACAATTACAGAATCCTTGTAAAAATGATGAATCCATTCTGTTTGCATCCAGTAGGTTTTTGGCTATTGAGTACACTCTTCCAGATTGCCAAACCAATAATCTGTCAACACGGTTGTAACACATAAAGCTGTTTCTTTGCTCCTGGTGAGCTGCTTCAGCATCCCTCATTTGGGCAAGTTTCAGTCAAATTCACCTTCTAAAATATGTGTTTACTGTTGCATAAAAGATAGGAGTGCCCACCTCAAATTCAGACTATATTGAATGAGAAGTCACTGGTGTATTAAACAATAACTATTTCAACTAAGATGGGGGGGGGAGGGAAATCATTAAATGCACTATAAAATTGGCAATTTTAAAACTGTAGTCCTTCCATGCTAAATAACTATAAAACTTGTCTTTTTAGTTCAAAAATTGTCTGGTAACATTTTTTCCTTAATTAGGTAGGCAAATGATCTTATATTTGAATCCAGTTTATCTGTAGATAGGAAGAGACTGGTGATAAATGCTTTCAGATGGAACAGAGCAGCATTCCAGTGCTCTGGGATGCTTCCTTGTTGTTAATTAATATTAATCTCTTGTAGCATAGCTTGGTTATTTGAAAGAAATTATCTATTTTTTTTCCTCTGTGAATTAGACAGGAGTCTGACCTCTGAGACTGTTTAATTAAAATTCAAGAGTCAAATTGTCAAATAATTTTTTCAATAGAGTCTGAACCTGTATTTTGTGAAGATCACAAATGCCCCATACCTTTAATAAAGGTTCCATTTTGTTGGACAATAGGTTTTACTCAATTTCAAATTATCCAATTTTTTAAGGTCTTAAAGTATGTTGCTGTTTTCAGTGATTCAGATTTGTTGTCTTATGGCGCCTGTTAAATTGGATCCAGCTATTAGCAAGATGTACTCATTTTCCCTGAAGCTAGATCCCCATTCTGCAGACCAAAAGCGTAGTAAAGTCTTTCCTCCTTTTAATAAAGGCATGGTTTAAATTACTTGTTTTCTAAATCTTATGGGTAGACCTCAGAAGGTTTTTTTGGTGGGTTTGCTTTGTTTTGCTTTGTTTTGTTTTTTGCTTCTATGCAACTCAGAATTGGACTACACTATCCTTAAAGGTTCCTTCCAGCTCAGCTGTGGTTCTGTGAGATTCTGTGATTCCTCTGAGGAAACGCCAAAGAATTGGACAATTGGATTTATTCAGCCTGGTGAAGAGAAGGAGTGACCTAATTTGCAGCCATCCTGTACCTGAGGGGAGCCTTTAAGAAAGATGGAGAGGGACTGTTTGCAAGAGTGTATAGTGACAGGACAAGGGGGAATGATTTGAAACTGAGAGTAGCCTTAGATTAGCTATTAGGAAAAAATTGTTTACTCTGAAAGGTTGCATAGGGCTTTGAGCATCCTGATCTAGTGGAAGGTATCCCTGCCATGGAAGGAGGGTCGAAACTACATCGTCTTTTAACACATTCCATTCTGGGATTGTGTGGGGCAGGGGAGAATGACATGGATTAGGCAAAAATAATTTATCACCTGGGTCAGAAACAATTAATATTGCTTTAATTTAAGATATGTTAAAAATATCTTTTAAAAAGATCTTTTTTTTTTTCCTCAGGTATGTATGTCAGTGGGAGCCTTTCTTTTGAAAGCTGAGCCATCTATTTGGTACCTTACATGGCTTTAGTCTGTCAGCTTCAAGCACTATTTCCCTAAAGGTCTTGGCCCAGGT
>VWZN01022072.1:529482-540905 GCA_013396955.1 Regulus satrapa | reverse complement strand
TTGGGCCTGTTCAGCCCCGAGAAAACTGAGAGAGGACCTCATCAGAGTCTGTAAGTATTTGAAGGGAGTGTGCCAAGAGGAGCCAAGCTTTTCCCAGGATGGCCAACCTTAGGACAAGAGGCAACAGGAAGACATTGATGCATGGCAAATTCCACCCGAACATGAGGAAGAATTTCTTCCCTGTGCAGTGACTGAGCATTGGCTCAGATTGCCCAGAGAGGCCATGGAGTCTCCCCCACTGAAGATGTTAAAGAACCATCTGGACAGAATCCTGTGCCACGTGCTCTAGGATGGCCCTCCTTGAGGAGGGATTTGAGAGCAGATGACCTTCCAGCCATACCCATTCTGTGAATCTGTGAGATTGCTTTTTGTGCCACCACTAAAGGATTCACAAGTTCTGTGTCCAGGAAGGAAGGAGACAGAAAACTGCAATTCTAAGAACTTCTGACACCAGAGGATGAGCAGGGTATGGAAAATCACCACATCAGAAGGGCTTTGTTTATCTCAGTCACAGACAAACTCAAACAAGGCTTCATTTGCATTTGCACAAACAGGAAAGGGTGCTACAATAAGGTTTTCTAAATTGATTAGCTGGAGGAGGGGAAAGCAGACATTCCTAGCAAGTTGCTTTGAAGATTCATTTGTAAGCAGGGGAGGGATGTGATGAGCGATCATAGGAAGCGATCCAGAGGAGAGGCGTCCGTGCTGCTCCAAAGGACTCCACCTTGGGAGAGCCCACAGAGCTAACCCCCAGCTGCAGGTACCAAGGCAGATTTTCCAGAAGTGCTTGGGGAACAGACTAGATTCTGACACAAGTTTATCATGCCTAATTTGATGCTTTCAGAGAAGCAATTCCATCTCCATAATCAAGAGCTTTGTTCTTTGCTTTCCTGTTTTGATTTTAAGCTTGTCTAGCCACAGTATTTTGACACATTTAAAGTACATCAGCATTAGGGGTATAATACATTCAAGTGATGTTGCAGACAAGCTGTATGCAAACTGAGACAAGTCTGGGAATCCATGGGGTCATGGTGAAGTGCTAGGAACAAAGGGAAAAACTTCATGGGGAGGGATTAATCACTGGTTTCAGACACAGAGTTTCAAGCTGAGAGAATTAGCTGCTTTGAAAAAATCTCACATCATCACATGTGTCTCTTCTGATAACAACTTCAGGTAACCCTATGTTCCAGATGTAAAGTACTCAGCTTGCTTATTGACTTCACAGTGGCGAATTCTTCATTAAAGCTGGTTTCTAGCTGTATCTCAGAAAATGCATGTTCATTTAAGTGAAAAGTGACCTGAAACCATTGCTACTGAGCAATCTGCCTTTACGTGGGAAAGTCTGTGCAAGTCATCAGACAGATTGCAATGATGTGTCTGAGAGGTGAAAGATAAAAGCCCAACTACAGTTGGCTTGGCAAAAAGTGTTCTCACAGGAACATACTGCTCCATGAACACTGTCATTCACAGAAACAGACCAGCTTTAGGCACAGTTTCTAAGATTCAGGGGAGTCTGGGGACCAGACAAACATCCCTTCTTGAATACAAGAATTTAAATTGTTTGCTGAACTGAGATGGACCAATCAACCCAGGCCAGAAGAATGTAATCCCCCAAGAAAACTGCCATGCATACAGCTGGTCTTCATGACAAGAAGGGGAGCTTGAACTTTTGGCTCCTGCATGCCAACAAACTTTTGTAAGTAATTAGCTCAAGACCATTAGTTTCTTAATTGGTTAGCTATTCCTTCCTTCTTATATCTGCAAATGAGAGGGTAATTTTTCCTGTAATAGGAAATTCAGCTCTAATGTTATATCCTAAGGAGAGTAGTTTCAAAGTGTTTGTTTTTCCCTTGAGACCTGATGAGACAGAATCTAATTGTTTTAATCTCTATGAGTTCAGGAACTCAATGACCTTTTACTATATGTATATGAAAGTAAGACCATTCACCAGGCAGGCAGTCCCACACCCTTGCATTTCTAATCTAATTCTAATAATAACTTTTCATTGGAACTACATTTCACTGCTCTAGTTCCAGAACCTCTAGGTGAACCTCATGTTCCAATCAAGGTATTTTCCAGCTAGTGATAATTTTTATCCCCCTACTTTTACATTGATTTATAGAAATTGTGATGAAATATTGGGGAAAAAAATCTGTTAGTGTTAAATTGCTTCCTTTTTTATAGCAAGCTGGTTACATTAAGGAAAAAAGATATTAAACTGCCACACTGACATTGAACAGCAAGCTGAATTAGATTTGCTTTTGAAAAAAAGAACCAGCAGAAATTAATTTATATTTCCTTAAACATTGCATATGTGCAAATATTCTTAGAGTTCAGTGAGCAGGCAGTTCAGCAAACCTACAGCACACTATAAAACCTCATCAGCATCTGAATGGGAATATCACAGAAAAAGAAGTTATGGATGCAAAATATGCTTGGACAGAAACTACCATTTCCCTGTAAATTACATCGTTTATTACAGATGATTTTTCATGCAATTAGTAAATTAGATCAGGATGTTCTAAGTTTCTTTTTTTTCATCAATCTGCAAAATATTAAAAGCAATAAAATAACAAATCCAGACATTTATACTGAAGTGCCTATGGGGCAAGTTGCCATGTTTCAGGCTTACTAAGGACTTTATTGCCAAATCCCAAATTATAGGACTCTGACATAAAATGAATCCTTTTAGTGCAGCTGTGTTTATTTTACTATAGAGTATGCCTACATTTGTGCTTTAGTTCAGATCATGAACGTGCTTTTGAAAGCAGATTGTGCAGTTGCTGCCACTTAGCATGCTTTGATTCATATGACAGAAAGGCCTCAGAGGATACTTTTACAATTAAACAGATTATTTTCAAATTAAATCAAACTGGAGGATGGGATTGAGAAACACATTAACTGACCTCCAACTGCTATGACCATTTTGTCCTTTGGACCAGAACAGAGGGAGTTTGAAGTAAAACTCTCCTGAAATAGGGAAAAAATTGTCCTGAATGAGTCCTCAGCACCAGCTGCATCTCTTCCTAAGGCACTGAACTTCTTGCAGGTGTAGGTACAGCCTCCAGTGACCTACAGTATGCTCTGAAAATTCCTTTCCATTCTTCATATGAAAAAGAAAATTAAAATCCCAGCCTCAGTGTAGTGGGTTTCCCAGGCAAATGCTTTTGCCTCTGATATATAAGTGAGATCATAAATTATCTAACTGCTAAACCCCAGAGAAGTTTCATGTGATCTTTCCCAAATAGCAATTAACTTAATATTGTCCTACAAAATCACCAATGGCATTTCAAACCAGGCTGGTGTAAGTCATTAGAACAACATTACTTATGTCACATCACATTCATTGGTTTGCATTAAAATGCCCAGAAACAAATATCTCCTTTTTATCTTTATTTTAGACTGTAAGGCCACTAGCTTAGGGACCACAACATTGTGATACAAGAGTGGAAATCCCCATTCTGTTCATGATTTTTGCTTTCTGCTATTTATCAACTCAGCAACATCACCTCTCAGTGTATGCTCTTCATAAAAGCTAAGCCTGTTGGTCCACACATTTGGCAATTAGGGATCTCCATCTTTAGTTATGTGCTCTTACTGAAGTGCCTCACAAGGACAGGCAATCTCAGTAATACAAAACCTCCTACAATAGATAACAACATTACTTCAAATTCAAGTACCTAGACTTTTAAAGATATTTTAAATTTAAATTTGAAATCAAACCATAAAAGTTGTACAGGGTATTTTAAGTCAAGCATAAGTTTTGTTTCTATGACCTTAGACTTATCTATATCATTTAGTGATTTTATTTATTTTGCTTGAGGATAATAAATAGCAGCTAGTTTCTATGCCAGATAATGATTAGTACTCCCAAGGACAGGGTTCATATGAATATCACGCCTTAACCCTGTATCCCTTCAGGGAAGTTTAGTTGTTTACATAGTCTCAAACAAGTGCAAAGTAGTATGTAGCACATACAAATTGCAAAGTTATGTAATTATGCAAAAGACACTTGCATGAAATATGTCACCCATAAGAGAAAAAACACCACTAAACCTTGTGGAAAAGAGTTTCCTGCTTTTAGAGGACCTAAATTTAGGTGCCTAATCGAAATTCCAAGGTAGCCATTATTTGATTTTGTTTATGATCTAAGCAAGGAATAATTGCACCTCTTTCTTCCAAGGAACAACACAATTTTCATAGTGGGTGGAAGGCAGTGATATGCTGGGAAGGATTAGGAAATACATGAGCTGGATGGCAAAGTCTTTGATTCTGAATGGAAACGGAAAAGACTCTGGCACATCAGGGAGTTTTCTACCACCCAGGATTTTGAGGACATGCTATGTAGACCACATTCAAGTCCTTGCCCATAATAGTAGATCCACTTTTATACCTTGCTGACAGACATATTTCACAGACTTCTCTGGATTTGATACAAGGATAGAACCAGTCTTGAGTTTCCTGAGTTCCCATTGGCTACAATTTTATAAGTCTGTGACCTGTTACTCAAATTTGACATTGCAAATTTACAGTTCAGTTTGGTTTTTGATGTTTCTGGCATAGCAAGCTTTAAGAGGATGACACTGGAGTGCTCCAGCAAAGCCCACCACACCAAAACAATCTTCTATGGTGTCTGTAAAGCAGCAGAGTACATTCCACTTTAATGCCAGAGCCAGCCTGGGAGATGTTAATGCAAGAACCGGCTCAGGAGACATCTTTCACCAGGCAGCAGCACAGGCCTGACCCTTGGAATTTGTAGGAAAGTGAGAAGAAAATGGTGAAACAGAATATCTCAATACAGAAGGTCCTCCCAGGAGTCCTTAAGGATAACAAAGCTGAGGCAGGACTTCTGCCTGCCTGTCATTTAACTTAAATCATAGCTACTCCCTAAAAACCCAAGATCAATTTGCAATGCTTTGGAGATTCAGTGTGTGTCTGCTTTGCTTGCTTTCTCTTTATTTGGAGAATATAAATGAGAATGGGAAAAAAGACAAAATTTTTAGAGGAAATGTTGTTCCCAAGGAAGAGAGCAAGCAACTGGAATAAAAAAGCCTTTTATTGATAAGGGATAGGGTGGTATTACAGAGCCATGAACAAAGCAGCACTATGTAAACCAAATTTAACAGAGCCTGATGGGCCAATCAGGTGTATGAACACGTAGACATCAGAAATCTGCTTACACAGAAACAAAAGTGATGGCATTGAAAAACTTTTCAGATAATGCATTACTGCTGAAAGGCAGGTACAGTTTAATCCAGACTGGGAAAACTTCTTGCACTTATGATTTTCCAATGAAGGAAGCTGTTGGGGGCAAAGCCGGAGTTATTTCAAGCCTAGAGATGTAGATGCAGGGAGCAGAAGAAGTTGCTTATGAGAGGTGAGAAAAATTGCCGAAGAACGAAGGACTGGTTGGGAGTTCAGGTTGAAATAAGTAGCTGTGGGGCAACTCCATGAAGAGAAATGGTCATGCTCATCTTACAGAGAACACTGGGATACTGAGGAATTACTTACCTTTTTTGGAAAGTGCAAAATGTTCACAGAATAACAGAAGATCCCAAGATGTTCATTATCTACAGCAAGAGAGGAAAGCTTAGACCACTTTATCACTATACTACAAGAGAACTGGTTGTATTCTCTGTAGAGAGATTTCATGATGAATACTTAACATCTTTTGAAAGATGCAGTGTCAAAACCACTAGAACTTCTAGAAAAAAAAAAAAAAGAGAGGTTTATGGAAATGTCTGTTAAACTTTCTAGTTCTTCTGAGTGGATAACGTGTAAGGAGAGCCTTATTTATACAGAGAAGCCTTAACAGGTGTAAAGCCAGCTTTCAGTTGTAGGGAGTAAAATACTTCTCAGTGAGGGATGAACAAAAAGCAAGAGGAAAAAAGGCAAGAGAATATAATTTAGGACTCATCACAGACCACAAGAAGAAACTAAACTCCAAAACTCAACACCTTTTGCTATTCTGAAGCTGAAACTAGAACAACAGGTGCTGCAAATCCTGTCAATCTTTGTAGTGGTTTTGTGAGGTGAGCAGATGGGCCCATTATAAAATCATCAGCTTGTACACATCATTTCAGTACAGTTCAGTTATGACCAGTGCATCTATTCCCATGTTTCAATTCCAACTTATTTCCTTTATAGTGAATGGAGCACAAACGCAGAGACACAGCAATTAAATTGTCATTCACAAAGGCTGGAATTGAAGCACATCTTTCCAACAGGGGCATCTATGCCTGCATTCACATTATTGCTAGATCCTTCAACTGTTTCCTTTTCAGTGGTTTTACAGTTGCCTAATAATTAGATATTCAAGTTAACTGCTCAAAAAACTCCAGGAAATATGATGTGAAAAAGAAAAAAATAAATGAGAAAGTGGTACATCTGTCTGAGGCAATGCAGAGAAAGCCAAACTCCATCTATCTGTAGTCATCTGCTTGGACATTGGATGTAGATTGCCTGAAAGCCACACGCTTGCAAAGTAGGTAGAGCTGCACATTGATTCCCACACCAGAGCTGAGCACGTTATTTTGCCACCAAGAAAATGTGCTGTTCCAGCCTTTTGGCCAGCCCTGCCTCATGTCCCATTAGCCATAGGAAACTTGCCCAGTTTGCTGTTCCCAGATGAATTTATTCCTGAAATCTATCCCAACAAACAACCAAAAATTATTGTCTTACTTTCTTAAGCTATAATTAGACGTTTCGTTCCCCTTGCACTGACCTTCTGCTTTTGAGCAAATTTTGCCTTTGTTGCTAGATAGGAATAGTCTTTTCCATATGTAACAGGTTTTCATTAATCATTTTCACTAGTGTCCTTTCAAAATTACAGGTCCCAGCATATCTCCAATTAACATCTGGTGACAGTTTTTTTAAAAATATGTTTCTGCATGCAAGAATTGACTAGTCAAAGATGACAAAGATACTGACACTGCTGTACAAATAAATGTTGCAGGTCAGGTCCAGAGTGAATAACAACAGCATGCTTAAGTCCAGGTAGGGAAGGGAAGGACAGGGAACACAGGCACAGTGAAATTGAGGGGCAGATAGGGAGTAACTGATAAGAACACATGGAGAAAGGAAGTTCATAAACCCTTCTGTATTTCTTGAGGCTTAACAGCATTCAGGCAGAAGCAGGAGCTCATTTTATTTTAAAAGGTGCTATCTTGGCATTACAGAAATAGACTGGTCTCTGACTGGCATTACATTAATCAGCCTCACTATCATTGCTGTAACAAAACTCATCTCTGTAGCTACATAGGGTATGGCTACAGATATGCAGAATGTGGCTCCAGCAGAGCATGGTCAGGAAGTACTGCAGCAGCTGATTTTCTAACAGCAGAAGAGCCATGCCTGTATTTACATATCCTGCTGAGCTCTGTGCCCTGCTCCTCAGAAAAGCAGCCTTTACCATATCCAACATGACAGACCTATCAAAAGTTCTGTTTCTTGGTGACAGTGCTGCCCAAAATATCAGGTGCAGAACAAGAGGTGATATCAAGGAGTTTCTTAATTCTTTGCTTGCTCAAAGTCTGTAAATAACAATGACGAAGCTAATTAATTTGAGGCAATTAGCACAAGTATCTGAACAAGAAGGAAAACTTTACAAAATGAAACAGATCAACTTTCGATGTGGTTGTATCTTTTTGTATCTTGTCATGATAATTTCTACTGAGTTACACACAGACATCATAGAAAGAATTTAGTTTGATGTGAAGACATTTACATAAAAGCATTCACAGAAAAATGTCTAAACTCTATTCTTAGTTAGCAAACGCTAAAGAGCTTCTTAGGAAGAGTTCATTTAGGCGCCTGCCTGGGATTCAGATGCCTAAACATTGACAACCCATGCTGTTAGGGTGCTGCGGAGATCCCTGGACCAGTCCCTAGCACATGCTCCAGGAAGTTCTCCTGGACCCCTCTGGTAATGGCTGGTTTTGGGCAGACATCTGGGGGGCCAAGGGGCACCTCAGAGTGCCCTCAGAACTATGGACAACTCAGAACTGTCCATAATGGCTTTGCTGAAATTATTTTGACTGTCTTGTGTTTAAGAAATAACTGATGTGGCACTCAGTGCCACGGTCTAGTTGAGCTTTGGTCAAGGGTTGAACTCTGTGATACCAGAGACTTTTTCAATCTAGTTGATTCTGTGATTTTGTGATCTAAAATAATTTTCTGTATCTGTTTCCATGAATACATAGCAAGGTTTTATGTTAAATATGCATATAAATAGTGCTCTTAAAAGGACATGGTCTCTGTCATCTGAAGTTCCAGTTATGTAAATAAGGTAATTTCCTGTATCTTTATTAAATACATGAACTTTTCCTTTGTTCAAAAAACAAACAAAACAAAGCAAAAACCCAGCAAACAAAACTGAAATACACCCCAAATAAATCTGTCTTTGCACACAACTTATTTGTATTACTGAGTTTTATAAATGAGCTCTCCACATGGGTATCTGTTAAGTTTTTAGTTCAGATCAGAAATGCATTTCCAAAGCCAAATCTCTCAGTTTTTCCCAGTTACCATGCCTTGTTTTTCCTCTTGATCTACCCTCTCATTGTATGTTTCAGAATCACTAGACTGAGATTGTAGACATGATGGGGGATTAAAAATTCAATAACTGGAGAAACATTTAGCTACAGTTTTTCAAAAGCTGTAGTGTAACAAGGTACTAAAAAATTACTAAGCAGAGAGACTTTCTGAAGTAGAAAGAATCTTCAGAAAAAAATACAAGTTTACCTAGGTTACTGTAAAGGGAATCGCTAGCAAGTGCAGTAGGGAATCAAACAAGTAAACATCCAGATTAATATCTTATATGAATCATGAAATATTAATTAATAAATAATGCATAGCATTTTACTAGCTTTTTTTGGGAGAGCTGTGAACAACATGGTCAATGGAACAGGATGTAAGTACAAAACACTGATTTTAGTAACACATTTGAAACATTTTGAAATATTCTTGCATTCATGGGTTTGGACATACTCAGCATACCATGCTTTATCTACCTGTAATATCACACTGAGTCACCTGACACTGTATTTCCACTATCTTCACATTTGGGAAAATGAAGGGAGCGTGTTAGTTATACAAATAGCAGTGTTTTGCCTTGAGGATGAGACAGCAATCTCTTATTTTAAAAACCAACTTAAGAGATCTCCAGTATTTATAGTCACATGTTCAAGGCTGCAAAACCCACTTTTCAGGCATCACTGGAGATCAACAAGTGCTGGAAAGAATTGTTTGTTAATTTGAATTCCAAATGAGAAGCATAGCAGGGAAACATGTGGAGAAACCACATAGCCTGTCTTCTTGACTAAGACCCTGGAGAGAGACTTGGGAAATTCAAAAAGAGCAGCACAATGAGCTAAAATCTGCTGTTTGTAATGTGGGCATCATTGTGTGACTTGATGTCATAAAATCCAGACAATAACCAATCTCTCAGTTCATGGGAGGAGCCCACAGAGGAGAAACAGAAATACCTAAGGCACTGCACTAAGGGGCCTCATGGTCTTGCATAGAAACACTGAAAGAGATCCAAACTGGGAAAATGCAGAAGAGCAAATCTGATGAATCATACACTGCAGAACAGATGCTCCATGGGAGAAAGGGAACACAAAGGTAGCAAGGCTGAAAAATATCTGAGCAGTATACACAAGAAGAAGGGTCAGAACTGGGATTGTGGTTTTCAATAACAAGAAAAAATAAGCCCAAACTAACAGTCAGTGCAATTTGCAGCTCTTTTATTAGGTGCTCCACTGTGTGTAGTCTGTAATACAGAGTTTAGGAGCAGCAAGGCACCAGGGCCCCACTGAAGATCCCATGGGTTTACTAAATCCACCTGGGAGATGGCAGGGGTTGGGTGGCCCTTCCTGATGGCATATTCTTGAAAGCACACCCCAAACATTGCCATCTGGCTTCCTGCATGCCAGGATGAATTGGAAGGGATCCAGACAAAAGCGAGATAAATGACAAAGAGCTGGAGGGAATGACTTCAAAGGAAAGATTAAATGAGCTAAAATATGTATAACATGGCTAAGGAACCACTATAGGTCAGGAGACAGGGAGTGCAGTAACTATGAGCTATTCTTAGGCAGAGGTATAAATGAAAAGATCTATCATTGACAGTAAATAGGCAGGATGAAGAATTTGTCATCTTATTAATATTCTTCTCCTTCAATTTTTCCTCTACACATGGTAGCTTTACCATATCATCATGGAATACCAGCAGTGGGAAAGACACAAGCACTGAAAAAACCCCCCGTCTTTCTTACTAGTGCACTTTGAATTATATTTTATAATTCATTTAATTGCCTACTTTCTTACTGGTGTAGGCCAGGCTCATCATTACCAGGACTAAGGAACCAACTCTCTCTGAAACCAAGACTATTTCAACAAGGCACATTCAAAATAATTTATGAACATATCTAGTACTGCTACAAGATTATTCCTTCTTCTCTGCCTTACTGCAGGACCAAACAGCCTTGGAATTCCTTGGACTCATATAATTTCAATGAAATAATAAATGATATAATGATTTTTCATGAGAATTCCTCCTCCCATCNATTTGTTTATGGTTTTGTTTGGTTTTTTTTCTGTTCTGTCTTTGGGGCACAGGCAGAGACATCTGAAAACAGATTCACCCAAGTCTCATCTCTCAGGAGAGTCTTTGGCCTGGCATCTGTTCCCTGTTTAGGTAGATTTGTAGCCATTCAGGGAGGGCAGAGGCTCCAACTGTGCTTTCTACCTATGGAATTTGTGGCTAGGACAATTCTTTCCATTATATTCTCCCCTATGTCCAAATGCTAATTTTTCAAAAGCCACCTTTGTCCTGGTTTTATTACATTAGTTTCTTTTTTGATTACTAATGATGGTAAGCTTTTCCCAGTAAGGATTTTTTTCCCCTAGTAAACCTTCTGAGGGTGTCACTACCACTATACCTTTTCTTCCTTCTCACCCTTTACTCACTGGTGTAATTTATACAGCTTCTTTTGTGTTATTTTTAACATCAGAATGTCAGAACCTCAGCTGTCTATAATCATACAAGTGGATGTTTAACTCTGAGGAAGGTTTTCTTGGATCATGGAAGACTGATATTCTTCTAGGCAGTAAAATTACCTCCAGTGATATGAAAGAGAAAGACACTTGCTTTGTTAACAAGTCTTTTAAAAGTATGAGTTAAGAGCATCTCTTATGCTCAGCAGCCATTTGACCAAGAGCTGAAAAACTGGAAAAAAAAAAAAAAAAACAAACAAAACATCACTGAATCATAGAAGTTATAGCTGTGCAAAGCTCACACACTGGGAGTTGCTTTGTCTGCTCTATGCTCTACTCTTTACATTATGGAAGAGCTCCCTACACCACCATTCGGTTTCTTTTTCAGGCCATAAATTCATTTCCATTCTGAATGAAAAAAAAAA
>VWZN01022072.1:473481-529419 GCA_013396955.1 Regulus satrapa | reverse complement strand
CCAAAAAAACCTCACACAAACCAGGGCATGGAAAACTACATTTTATCCAAAATAAGCCAGTAGAACTTATGACAAGTTGGAAATGTTTGAACATCTTTCACTAGAGTTAGCAGCTGTGAGAAAATTCATGGGAATCTATGGATTTTGGTGAGTTTCCCCATATAAAATTGGTTTTGAGTAAGTTGTTTGTGGGAGTGAAATGGTGCATTTTGGCAAAGAAGCTCTGTATGATATATATTTATAATTCTGTGCAATGTCATGCATACATTACAACCAAAATTCTATTTCACATAGCAATATTTTATATTGTCAAAAATGAGAATTTCTGGAGATTTTATTTTATTTAGAAATGAAAATAGATGAAATTCTATTTTTTTAAACAGAATACCTATTTTTTTTTTTCTACTTCTTGTTGCTTTCCTCGTGAGCAAGCAATCAAATTTTAATAGGATAATCTTTTCCCTACCTTTGGCTATAGTTAACAATGCTACTTGGAGACAGCAATTTGTAAAGTTACAGTATAATTGATGCAGCATGAAGTGAATCAAGAGGGCAAAGTTGATATGCAGATATTAACATAATCTGCTCCTCACATTCCAGAGAAGTTCACATTCTTTCCCAGCATGTAATTTCCTTATTAAAAAAATCCTTCCACCTTTACAGTACTGTCCTTTCTTGAATGTGCAAATGACAGATTTTACATCCTGAAAGGCACTCTGTAGTCTCCCCTGCTGTCATAGCCTGGACATTTGGAAGAGAAAAATGCCCAAGTTTGGGGTTTTTTTTCCCACCAGGAGCAGCCTCCTCATGCAGCCAATGGCAGGCTCCTCATGCAGCTGTTTCTACATACATACAGAGCCAAAGGCATGAATAAACCTTTTAGTTTCCTAATACCATGTAAGCATGCTCAAATCAGTTCTGCATTAGATTACTGATCCTCATTTATGTTACTGCCTGAAAACACATGAGTAGCTCAGAGGAGATGCTTTTTATTTTAAAGTTTACTTAATTGTTTGAATAAGCAGGTATAAAAGGGAAAGGGCAAATGAAGGTATGTTCTCTGAAGGGATGAATGCACTGTTAGCTTTCCAGTGGGGGACATTGGTTCTTCTCTACTGCAGACACACTTTGAAATTACAAAATTCCAGAAAAAAAAATCCAAGGTTTAGAAACCACCTTATTTGGGCTCATGATTAAGCTTTCATTTGCCTGTTATTAGTACAGCCATTTTCCAAATCTGACTATGCACTTGTGAGATGAACTAGTCTTGAAATACCTCATTTTTCCATGTTCCACACAGAGCCAAGCAGTCACATCTGTGATATCTCACTCTCAAAAACAACTGCTTCTGCTGCTTCAGATAGTCTCTGCATTCAGCATGGCCACCAGTGTGTGAAGAGGAAGGCACAGAAGGATATCAAAAAAGAGTAAAGGAGTCAAGTGTGGTGGGGTTCCACCCTCAGCATCTCTGCTGGATTCTTACCTGGAGATTACACAGTCAGAAACCTGAGCAGCACTTCCCCATATCTCCAGCCACACTCACCTGGCACACAGCTCCTGCAGCTGGGTGTGGCTATTTGCCAGCTAGACACGTCAGAGGAGATCCTATAGGATCTCCTTCCTGACAGCTGTTTTTCAGAAATAGAGCCAGTGTTGATAATAGAAACAGGCAGATGCTCAGCACATTGGAAATGAGGCCACTTGCATTGAAGAGGTTAGAGATGTATTTGGTTTTCTAATTTCAGGACCTACATTTGGGGGAAAGGATCCTAATTTATTGTATGGTTTTCATTTTTAACCTCTGTGTAGATGTGCAGATCTTTAATTTGCAGTTCAATGTATACACATTATAATCTCTCTAAGTATAAACCAGTCAAATGGTCTTCTTGTATATAAATTTAGTATTCCCTGATCAATGTATCTTTCATATGCATGAAAGAACTACCCCACACGCTACTGCAGACTCTTATATTTCCCTGTTCTTTTATTCAGCAGTATTGGATTTTCTCTTTTTTTTGAGCAGTCATACTCCTTTGACAGTACATAGCTGTCATGGTTCTGTCTCACAGGTTTCTATACATCAGAGACCAGCTTTAAAACTATTTTGACAGGTTAAAAGCTGGGATTTTTCCAGGGACAGGATGGAGAGAAGCAGGAATGAGAGAAGTGAAAAAGAGTATTCCTTGACACCCCCTAATCTCCTCAGTGCAGATGGCACTGTCATTTTCAAGTAGCTTCTGTGCACAACAGCCATTGCAATAGAGTGAAAGTTGGAATGCTGAAAATAGTCTTTTTGGGAGATACATACATATCTGTATGTGCATCTATCCAATATGCCCAGCTGTGAATGCATGAGCAGACAAATGAGCAAAGCTTACCTTCCCTCTTCCTCCCCCTGTCCATTCACTAAAATTAATTGTTCCCCAAGATGCTGTAGGCCACATTGTTAATTATTGTCTCTCTCTTCTGCACCTGAGGCATCACACTGGTTTAGAAAACAGCCTGCAAACAGATGGAGAGCTGCTGGAGATGAATCTGAAGGTATGTGAAAAAAAAAAAAAAAGAAAAAAAAAGTATACAGACTTTATGATACTGCAGGCTCAGATGGTCTATTAATTTTCAATAATATTCTGGAAATGAAGGAGGTCTCTACATATTTTTAGGCTTAATTTGTTTTCAAAAAAGGAGTTACAAGAGCCAATTACTTTTATGATTTCATCACAATCATTTATGCTTAAAGAATATTTATGGGAAAATATTCCGATCAACCCTGCACCAGCCTTGCTGTTTCTTAGACAAGCCTTCCCCTGGCAGGGAGCTGTACATGCACTGTGCCTGACAGGACCAAGGCTGGCTGCCTTGCAGCCCAGACAGAAATGCCAGCTTGAACTGGATGCTGCGTGCAGCCTCCTGCCTGCTGCCTTACTGCCACTGGCTCATCCCCAACACCTACCCTAACCACCTGATTTTGCCACCCTGTTGCCACAGAAAGCCACAGCAGTCTGGGGGAAGGCTGCCCCTTACGTGCCCAACCTGTCTCCATCCCACTTGCATGAGGCAATGTCCTGATGCAATCCCAACAAAAATGCTCCACTCTTTGATCCACTCTAGCAATTAACAAAAATTCACTGCAGTTGTTGACTGCAGTGGTTTTTCATCTTCCCATGCTGAGGATCGAAGGTGGTACAACCATAACAAGGAGGCAGGGACGCCTCTAATGGTGCTCAAAGCTGTCCTGTCCTACTGAGGAGGGCCCTGCAAAGGCACACAAAGCACAGGCATCCAGACTTACCTGATGTGCACCATGCCAGCTTCAAAACAGGTAAAAGGGTTTTCCTTTCATAAGTACCTCAATGTGATCATTTTCTGTGTAAAAGTACCCAAGAGTCATATCAAAAAAACACAAACTCTTCTAATAGAGCTATCTTACCCTCTTCAAAGGGAAAATTATTGCTGCACATAAGGAACAGTTGCAATTTCTAAATGGGGAAAAAAGCTTTTCAAACTTGGCTGTAAGTTCAGTTCTGCACCTTAGCCAAATTACTTCAGAAAGGCAGTGGAAAAGTTATTAATAAATTTATCAAATGACTATCCAAAGGGATCTATATATTTTAGCCAATAAGCAAGAAAAGTGAGTTAATAATACCATAACCAGACCTTTGATCCATATAGGAGCAAGGAAGAAAAGGTTATACCTGAAATGCAATGGCCACCCTTCCCTTTTCAGTGTTGGCATTGTGCATATTTTTTGGAGCAGAGTCTACTTGGTAGAGATTGGTACACAATTTGTCATGTGTTATACACAGTGTGTCAGGCTGTTATATGAATGTGTAAAGGAACTTTGGAATTTAAGTATGGTGTAATTTCCTCCAGTATCCAAATTCTGCATATAAATATTTTGTAATACGGTAGAGATTCTCAGCTGCCATTACTTCATTAAGTTCTTGGTACAGAAACAACTAAATGCATCATGCATTATGCATTGTACATGCTCCCATAGATTTAGCTGAAATAACTAAATCTACTGACTCTCACTCTTTTAAAAAGCTCAACAAATATAATAATTATGCCACAAGACTCATCTGTATGATTATTACCTGCACAGGTTAATAAACAGTATATTGTTGCATGACCTTGGGATTCCTAGTCAAGGATTCTTAATCTGCCTTTTCTTCTTTTCTGCAGATGGTGCAAAATGTGAACATTTAAAGCCAGTAGGGCTGAACACATCTCTAGCTCTCTCTCTCTTTGCAGAAGCAGTATTAAGGCCTCAGGCATTCCATCTGTCCCATGGGTAAGAGATGGAGGTAAAGGTGGCTCCTGCTGAAGCATCTTCCACCTCAGTGCTACAGAGGATGGGATGGGTAACTGGTCAGTGGTGGTACTTAGCCAGAGCACTGCAGATTTCCCAAAAGTAGCGCTGCAAATAATACTGGCATTTGATCTGGAAAGGACAATTTATTCCAACACTATTTTAGATTCCTTTCTTTCTTCACTGAACCCTTTGTTTTATTTTGGTCAACAGTTCTTTGGTGAAATGCAATTGTCTTTAACAAATTGCTTTTCCCAGCTGTCACTGTCATTGCACCAAAAATTAGGGTGATTTATTTGACCTGTAGCAGAGGTGTAAGACAAATATTTTAGCTATTCTCCATTCTAACAGGAGTGTTTGCTCTGGTAGGATCAGTTTACTGATGGGAGCTTTTGGCTATGGATAGGTACAAAAGAAAGATACCAGTGTTTGGATACCTATCAGACTCTAAGGTTTGTAGGCTGGGCTTAGAGCAATCTTGTCCCAATGCTGGTGATATATCACAGAATGTTCCTTGGCTCTCATAGGCCCAAGGACACTTCTTCCATTTATTTTCATTTCTTTTGCCTTTCATGAGGCAAAATGAGAGAAGATCTATGAAATCAGTTCACACTCTCAAAATGGTTCTTTAGTCACGGGTCACACAATTAGCCACATCTGCAAAGCGGTACATTTGCTGATTGTGGAATTCTCACCTCCAAGAACCTGGACTAAATTTTAGTTTAAACATCTTGGTACATGGAAAACATGTTGCAATTGCACACCTGAATGCCAGGTATTGCAAAGAACATATGAGTAAAGGAAGTTTTTATCTCTGGAAAAAGAAAAGGATTGCTGAAAGTTCTGGTCTGTTATGTAGCATCTGAATTCCCTCTTGCTGTTCCAAGATTTCTGACCCCTTAGGCTGCTAAGTAGGGTTACAATTTACACACATACTACTTCTGTATGCATGTAAGGCCTGGTGCAGTTACAAAAGTAAAGCGTAGTAAGTAGTCTTCTGGTTCTGCTAATTGACAATTGTAAGGTTTTGGCTAAAGTGCCAGTATTTACAAAATCTTGGGAGTTGTCAGTAGACATGACAGATTTTGCTGTGTGTCTCAAATGGGTCATATAGGACACCCTTCTGCACAAGGCTGCCAATAACTCCAGTGCCCTTGCTGAGCTCACCTGAGAATGAGCAGCCCAATGCAGAAAGGACAACATAGAAAGCAAAAGCTGAATGAAAAACAAATAAACAAACAAACAGGTTCTTTTTCATATCAATTAGCAAAGCAATCTTTTGGGGGAATGATGTCAGCACAAGCTGGCATCTGCTCCTAGGAGAGGAAAAAACAAAGTGAATGGCAGACAGGAGTGAAATGTTTCAACAGAGAGGGAGGAATTGTTCTAAGCTTGGAACAAGAGACATTGCTGAAAAGAAAGGAGAAAGGAAGACCATGAGAAAAGCCTATAATGGATGAAACAAAGCTAACATGAAGGAAAAGGAAAGCAAGCAGGGAGGATAAAGAGCTCCATTAAGTAGTTCTACCAGGGGACCATGTCAAAAGGCAAAACTAGTGCAGCATTACAATGGCACTTTAGTAGAGGAGAGAACTTCAACCCAGTGGTAGCCAGGGGAGGACCCAGAAGTACATAAAGCTTTCACTGAACGGATGCACCATGAGCAAAACTGTAAGGAAAACAACGTTTGCACTAATGTCTCATACATTCTCCCATAAAATCTGAACTTTCCCCAAATCAACACAGCCAAAACAGCTAAGCTACTTGTAGTACTTAACGTGTAGTGCCTGCACCTGTCAATAAGATTGATTATTAATTTTCTGCGCATAGGTCATGTAAAAAGTCACGTAGTTTCTCTGTGATTTAGTTTCCCATCTTTAAAGCTGCCACCTCTGCTTCATTAAAGGCAAAGAGGCAATAAATTGACAAGGAAGGATATAAATAAAGAAGGACAAAGCAGATGATTTAATGGCAACATCAGGCTCAGGTCCAGATTAAAATAGAAAGAATGCAAAATAAGTGAAGCAGTTAACTGATATATTTTATAATAAAAACATAAGCATATTCCAAAAGATATCTGAAAAGGGAATGGGACAATCCAAAGTATCAGTATGAAATTAAATTCCTCTCTTTGTTATAGGCATTCACTTATAGGCTCCGCTTCCCTGTTGCCTCCCTTGTAGTAAGATTTTTCCCCTTCTTTACTCTTCCTAATTGTCAAGGTTTAAAGGACACTGAAGAGCACAGGATGGGTTCATTAGAATTGCAAAGTATCGCCGCATACCATTTGCAGCAGGGCGCCATTTATCTCCATTGCCACACCATACTGTGAGGTGGCACCAAAAACCAGACGCTGCAGTCCAGAGCTAGGGAATGCAAATCATCCTACATCAGACCCAAACCATGCAGGATTCAAGGTTAACTGTGGTTTAAAACATCTGTTCAAGGCAATAAATGACTCCCAAAGGCAATTGGAGTGGGATTTAGATTTTTGACACGACCAGCTTCTTTCTGTTGGCCTGGAAAACCTGGGTCAAATTCTTGGCCATTTGTTTCAGTCTCTTGTGTCTACATAATCACTTCTGTCCCCTTCCTTCAATGGAGGGCACAACCACCTCTCCTCAGACCCTTTGGAGGCCACCAGGTTGTCACCCATGGTAGAAAATGAACATAACCATGTCTTTATTTACTTAGTTGCAGTGAAGTAATATAAATTACAATTCCTGCACAGACTTCAGCAGAGCAGTCTATGCATGAATATCATCCTGCAGTTTAGCTAAAGGAATCTGTCCAGCCAGTTGCCCAGGTTCACCCTAAAGTCATGTCCAGACTGACACCTGAGTTTAGTCTACCTCAGAAAATTCTACCTTTCTCCAAAATTTACTTTAAAAATATTTATATTTTAATGTCTTCCATATTAAATGCCACACACATGCCCTGTCCTATAGCAAAAATAAGTAGAACTGGAAAAGGTACTCAGTCAGCACTACATTGTGGTGCCAAAGCACAACTAAGTAACTATGAGGTTGCCAAATCAGAGATGCACATTAAGTTACTTTGCATTTGGTCTAAGTCTGTAGTCCTGCTCTTATTGAAGTCAACAGCAAGCCTGCAGTTAATTGCAACAATAGTAGGATATATTTTAGGGAGCCACCATAAAGAGGTAGGCTGGATTTTCTAATGACATATATGTATTTTACTAAATATGTTACTTGTCAAGCTAATTAGTTACCCTGTAAATGAAAAGGTCAACCCTGCATAATATTTGCATCTCATCTTTCTGAGTCAAATTTCCTGTGCATGGTAGGTGGAAAGAAAGAAATTTGACTGAAGTTGTGAACGGATGATAGGAACACTTTGGCTGGCAGAGAAAAATTTTGAAAAAAGCTGTTAAGGCTGATCTGCAGCTAAGAACATGGAACTTGTCCATCAGGAAGACACCAATCCCATGGCCACCAGCTCCATATTGTACAATTTGTTTCAAATAGCTCTGCAGCCAAGCAATACATTGAAACTGTCAGTCACACTTTACACTTTTTCCACTGCTTCTGCTGCTCTTTACTAAGCCACATATGCAAGTCAAGGAGAGACAAGGCTCATTAAATCACCCCACTGCACCAAGGTGCTCATTTTGACCCCAAATAGCCACTCTGTAGAGAAGAGTTACCTGACAAGCCACACTATGATGTGCATATTCCACTGTGTGCATATTTCCCCCTATTTCTACAGCTGGAGGAGAAATACATCAAAAAACAATTATTCTACACCTGCAGCTCACTAATTTTGAAGTTTTCAGAGCCTTGCACATCTATAGCAGCCCTTTTCTTTTCCAACACTTTTGTCATTTACATATATCTGAAGTATGAATACTTGGCAAAATAACAAATGCTTGAAAGATATTGACAAAGCCATCAGAAAGAGGTTAAAGAAAAATCATCAGAAGCCTTCTTGGGAAATATCAAACCAAAACAAACAGAAAGTTTCAGGGCAGCCAGCAGATTAACCAGGAACTTCGGAATTATTTCTTTTTCAGTGAAACAGCCAGCTTTGTGATTCAGTCTGTAAACATCCTATGTTTAGGATGGAGGATCTTCAGAGACTCTTTGTCCTTGCTAAAGGGCTTTTCTTAATGGGGTGTTACATGAAAAAGCATATCTGTCTTTCAGGCAAATGTGCCCTGTGGGCTCACTGAAACAGTGGCAATATCTAGAGGAAAAGAAAACCAGGATATGAAATATGCCCTGGCTATTGTAGGTTTAAATATATATTAAGTCACTCTGCCAGGACTGAAAACTCTGGTGTCATAAATTTCCCAGCAACCTGTGTGCATTAAGTAGGTGTCAGGGGACCCTGCTCCCTTCAACAAGGAGTCACATCTTCCAAGCAGCAAATCTCACTGTCAAAGGCTTGAGTCTTGCTGGCAGAAGCTGCCCAAGACAGCTCTGAGCTCACTCTCCAGACAGGCTCTCCATTGCAGGGAAGCCAAGGGATCCTGCGGCCTGGGGCTCATCCTCTCCCCTGCAGCACTTCCACTGTGAAGCGGCTTACACATGAATTGAATTAAATTAAAGGGAATTTAAAGCCCTGACACCTATATTGCAAATGGTTACATCATTCTTCAAATGACAGGTCATTTGAAACACCTGAATTATGTCAGACTATTTCCGTTGTGAGCCAGGATAAGAACTTTGTACCCCACTTAGCTGGCCCACATGTAACAGGAGCAAGTGGATTGCTGAAGATACAATGAAAAGAAAGCTTAACTTATAGCTTGTATTTCAAAATGCTGCATTCCCCATACGTTTGAACCAAAGTTTAAAATTCAGATTAAATTAAATATGTCTCTTTTTTTTCTGGTGCATATACAAGCTAATGGACAGGTAGCACTAGGAATCAGTGAGTCCATTATAAAGGAAGTGAACACATAGTTCTAGGCTTCAGAGAAGATACACCCCCTCCATACATCTTTCATCAGGTAGGATTTTCCTGAATCCAAATGGCAATGAATATGGCACTCATGTTCATCCTCCTCTACTCATGGTTCATATAAGAAATGCTTCCATCTGGCTCTGAGTTACCCATCTTACCTGTCAGAAGGGATAATAACTCCTCTGTGTTACAGCAACTCAATTATCTAGAAAGAAAAAAATAAAATTTCCTGATTTTACTCATAAGAGTTGCACAAGAGAGATTTAGGAGGTAGCAGTAAATTTTTAAATCTCTTTCTTGTATGATCCTGGTAAAAAGCTCTCTAGTATCTCTAATTTGATTTTGACTTGGTTCAAGAGTATCTGTCTTGTATGCAACTGTTGAAACCTTCTGGAACCATCAAAAATCCCAAAATATGTACAACTGAGGAATTAATCTGAAAAGGTTTTGGTGTTTGGAAGGCAAACATTCTGTGTCAACTCTAGCATTTTTTGAGGAATATTGAAATTCCCAGTGTTCACCTCAAGGGCCTAGTTCCTTTAAATCCAAATTACCTTTGATGCCAGTAACCAACAGTTCCATTTGGTACCTCTTCTACTGGTTCAGCTCTGTGCTGTGCTATTTTCATCACATCAGCCCAAATTTTCTTATTCTTGAATTGCTTTTTGTCCTGCTCTTTGACATACAAGTTGCTGGAGAAATAGAAAATGTAAACACCAGTGCAGACTTATTCTTAAAATAAATGCTCCCTTAATCAAAATTGGATGACTAACAAGCATAAAATTATGGCTCTAATACCACGTATAATCGTTTATCTCATTGCAAAGAGGCATACATCATTTGCATTGTGTTCCAGTAGTGTTTTATACCCCCTTTACCATAATCTAAATGAGCATGCACAGTACAGACAAATGGAGATTCTAGACCATTTTATGAATTTGCCTGGAGAGCACAATGATGTTTTTCGTGTGTGCTTTTAAAAATCGTGTTCCTATAAATAAACATATTAAAATGTAAAGACAAAGCAATGGGCAATCTCACTGCCTGAACAGTTTTAATTGTGAGATATACTTTTCACAAAAAAAAAAAAAAAAGATGTTTTGAAAATATTTTTTTGGACAGCAATTTTAATAAATATATTTGAAACTTATATGAGCTACAAAATAAGTTTGTTGAAGAGAATTTAAACCTGTGGATACATCAGCTCAGCATGTGGGTACTGCCAATCACATTTAGAGCTCAGACTAGATAATATTTTCTTCTGACCACTCCTCATTATCTGTGATGCTCTTAATAGTCCAAGCCAGGGACTCAGCTTTAAACAACTTTAAAAACTGAAACTGCCAGAGTATGTATTTCTTTCCTTGAACTTAATTCTTCACAAAGGCTGTAAGAAGCTTTCACTTCTTCTCTGCAGCATCCTTCGTATTCCCAAAACCACCACAGCTGTGAAGTTCAATAATGCATAGTCCTTCAGGGAGAGCAAGTATGGCTTCATGTGACATTATTTGCAAGAGCTGATTCCAGCTCCCATCTATGACTTTACATCCTTTTCTGACCTTGTAGATCTGTGACAAACTGGCACTTGAAACTCTGACATTTTTTATATGAGACAAGCTGATCTTATACCTAATTTTAGAGAGCTGTATAAAGCCCTTTTTCCTGTTCACAAGGATAACTCACTTAGCACAGCTGATCTTACTGTACAGAAGTATGAGGCTTTACAAAAAAGAAAAAAGATACACATACTAAAATACATGACAAAATTCTCTTCTGTATTGTTAAAGTCATTTATCTGGCATAAAGATGAAAATATTATATGGTCTAAAGGCTTTATTGTTATTTCACTTGGACTGAACTGTTTTGCTTATGCTCAATGCACCATTTGGGCAACATGCTTTTCTGATTCTGCCCACAACCCAAGGCTACCATCCAAAAATCAAGGAAGCAGTACAGTCTTGACACAGATTAACCTCAAAAATAAACTGTAGCTATATTAAAGAACTGTGAAATTCTACCTGGAGATTATTTGCTCAAAGAACGGGAACATGACAGAGATGGTAAAAGGATGAATTGAAGATGTCCCTGCTCATCACAGGGATGTTGGTCTAGATGACCTTTAAATGTCTCTTCCAACCCAAACTATGCAATGATTCTATGATTCTATGATTCTGTGAATGATCCTCAGCAATATAAAAAAGATAGATGGATACTCTGCAAAGCACATTAAAACCTTTAGAGTTCAGCAAAATATCATTCCTCTTTTTCCATCAGTCTCTCTTATATGGATTTAACAGTTAATAGAATAACTGTATTACATATTTTACATATAAGTACACTAACTATATTAAATTTTGGTATAAGTATGTTTTTTATGTAGAAATTAAGGATTCTATATTATTTACCTTGGTAAGCATCATGCAGGTAGTTTATCTGTATGTCCAGCTCTAATTATTGACTGATATTCAGTGTTCTGCTGCTAGGGGTGGTTTTAATTGCATTCCTCTAGTACTTTAAACTTTAATTCTTTCCCACCAGCATAATATTGAAAACATTATTTTGCCTTTACACACTCACATTTCTGCATTTATCCTTATTTTTTCCTAGAGAGTCTGCTCTCTTTCCTATAACCCCTGTCTTGTAGAGCAGAGTGATGTTCAGCTTTGACCACTAGTTCTGCCTCATTTGTTTCATCTCTTATCACAAAGTATTTCCCTTTAGCTTACATGCTTGCTTTTTTTTTTCCCCTCCTAAATTAATTTAAAATGTATTTCATCATTCCTTGGTGTTGATCCCAGCTAAGGTTTTTAAGGAAATCAGTTTTGTGTGTGCCTACATATGACATGTAGTGTCAAGAGACTCATATGTCCAAGCACAACATGTCCTTTAGTTTACTTTTCTTCAGCTATTCAGGACTGTCCACACAGAAATATTGCACATTCATTAGGCCCAACTGCCTGGTCTTTAAACAACAGCAATTGTTCTTTCCATATTACACACCCACAGGAACACAAAATTTCTAAGTTGGAAGGGACCCACAGAGATCATCATCAAGTCCAGGCCATACAGGGATCGAACCCATGACCTTGGACTTATCAGCACCAGGCTCTAAACAGTTGAGATAATTCCATTTAATTTTCCCTACAACTTTCTCCCAAAAATACAGAAAAACTACTACCCTCTTTCTGTCTTTTGATGCTTCCCTAGCTGTTAACAAGATGTGAAAAACATATATTTTAAGGGCTTTTCTTGCTTTACCTTAATGATTTCTCTGGAATTTGTGATGTCATTCATCTAGATCAGCTACCTTGTCAAAATGTAATGATTCCATATACTTAACAGTGTGCTCTAGCATACTCATAAACCCTTTAATACCTTCTGTGGGAAAATACATTTTCATCTTCCCGATGTGACCTTCAGGTTTTGTCAGAAAGGCCTATATTATGGAAGAGAAAACTCACTGAGTTTTCTGAAATACATTCTTTAGTAACAGTAGCTCTTATTCATGTTACTTTATGACCTTGCAAGCTAGGTTTGACAGGTAACTCTGCATAGTCTATGCTTATAAAACAATTTGTTTTTACCATATTAATGCCATTAATTAGCATTATTATTACCAACATTAAAGTCTAAATTTTGCTTATCATCAATTTATCAATATCTTCAGCCTTCCTTGCAACTATGTATTTGAAGAACTCTCCCTTTTTCAAATGAAGAATTTTCTTTCTCCATAAATAATTTTATTGAGTGTGAGGTAAAGTCTGGGTTATCTGGTCCAGGCAAACTAGCTTACACTTGGCATTCACATACTTTTCACATATATAAGTGTACACATTGAGAGCTTTTACCTTCTGCATCAGACCGTTGTACAGAACAGAACCATCTGTAGCTGTCTGTAATAATACATACAAAAAGAGGGAAATTCTAAATTAGGTTCACACTACCAGACTCGTGCATGTGATGTTGGGTGTTATAAGAAGGAGGCAAAAGTTTACAGGCCTAATAGCACTTCTAGTGGTGGAGAGCACTGGAAT
Organism: Regulus satrapa; assembly: GCA_013396955.1. Lineage (NCBI taxonomy): Eukaryota > Metazoa > Chordata > Aves > Passeriformes > Regulidae > Regulus > Regulus satrapa. The sequence goes on along the minus strand of VWZN01022072.1, from coordinate 516,144 downwards.
AAGAGGATGCATAACATACATGAGCCTGTTCATTCATGCAGCACAAGCTGACAGATGTGAAACTGCATACTGCAGACAGAGCTTGGCCCAATGTGTATGATATTACACACATGGCAAAACTTGAATATTCCAATTCAGATTTTTTCCACACTGCTCAGGTATGAAGCACCTGTCTGCTGCTTTCCAACCTAAGCCTGTTGATAGATCCTGTCTTATTAGTTTTATATAGTTTCACTAAATGCTCCCTGAAAAACAAGCAAATGTTTTGTGGATATGCAGAAAGAGAGAAGCAGGATGTATAAATATTTCTGTGCAATGTAAAGGGTCTGGAGAAACTAACTACACTACCAACAACAGTGAAAGCATCAAAGCACACAAGGACACAGTTGCTACTGTGAAATCCTACAACATGTCACATCCCTGTACAAAACAAGCATTTGAATGTCCAAACTACAATAAATACACATTCATATGTGCATATATATATGCTAGATAAAAAGCTTTGCATGGCTTTCTGCACAATTAGATCGTTATCTGAGCAGTAGCAAGTCTCTGCTTGAGACAGCTGCAATCAATGCAAGAGTTTTCATTCCAAGCAGCGCCATTCTGTGAGTCTATGCCAGTTTGCACTGATCCCATTTGCAACCCCATCAGTTCATGCTATCACCTTCACTGTGTGTCTTTTACTGCTACTGTGTTTCATCTGCTGATCACTTCCCTTTCATGTACTGTCATCTCCACCTTTTCCCTTAGAATAGTATTTCACTTCACTGACTCTATATTTAAAGCTTACAGCTCTCCCCATTTGCTTTGTCTAATTGGCTCTTAAAACATTTTCCACAATGAAGTAACTAATTAAATTTTTTTTATCAGTTTTCAAAGTTTTCCTGAGGAAATGAATAATGTTTCCATTTACGTTATAATATTTTTAGCTATTTCATTTAGGTAATTCTGGAGCAGTTTTGCATACATTGGGACAGAGATAAAGGAAGCAAGTTTGGCTCCGTAGTGAAGCTGGCTTGGGAAACTGTTTCCAAAGAGTCCTCTATATCAGTCTCTGACGAAGTAATACAATATAAATTGCCCTTAAAGCACAGACTAGAGTGTTCCAAACCCTTGGAATATCAGGGTTATACTTACTCCTACTCCCACTCAGTAGCTCTTTGAATCATTAAATCTTTTAAACAATCTGCCGTATCTTCTGGGGCAGAGCTTGAAAGTACTTGTCCTCCCCAACAGTCTATATGCCAGGGAACTTTCCAGGTCAGATTGTGCTTGTAAAAGGAGAAAAAAGGGGCTGAAACAAGATGTCCTCTCGAAATGGCTGAGGAGGAGGTGAGAGGAATTACCACCTACTTCTGCTCTGGTTGCCTTTTAAAGGAGAAGATTGGTTCTTCTATGTGTTTTTCTGTGAAGAGGAGGATTAAGTTCCTACTTTCAGGGCTGTAAATCATGTGTGGAGAGAAATGCATGCAGAGAAATGCACAGTTAAGCACATAAGCCTCTGAGAGGGTGGAGATTTAAAACATGAGTGAGTCCTCAGGGCTTTGCTTTTGCTGCTTCAGCTGGCTCAGTGCTTCGAGTTGTGCGCACCACTATGGATCATACATCCTTTCTTTGCCACTGTATAGGAAACCTACAACCCCAACACAAGGCCACAGATTCTGCCAAAGATATTCCAAATATTATGTAGTACCAAAGTCCTTGTTTGCCCAAAAATTAAATTTCTATAACTTATCAATAATTTGATTATTTATTTTACACACGTAATACTGCCTTGCCTTTGATCATTCAGACACATGAAATGTTTCAGCAGCTGGAACAGAGCAGGATATACATGCAGGTATATGAATGTCAGCACTGTCAGGCAACACACTTACTGATGTACTGTATTTAAATCCTTCAGTACAATGGACACCAAGACTGGCAAGTGGTAAAACCACTGTGTGCCTCACCTGCCTGCTTCTGTACCTTACCATCCCATGCATGACATGTCAGAAGTGATGCCTCCAACTGTTTTGTGGATTTGTGGCCTTACTACAGCTCTGAATTTCTCTTCTCATCCACTGCTCCTGTGACCACAGCCAGAACATTGCTCCCTGTGTGATCCCACTGATGCAGCAGGGGGCAGGGGAAAGGAGCAGGGCAGAGCTGCCAGATGCACCGGCATGGTTGGGAGCAATAAGTCCTGCAAGAAGAAGCCCAGTGTTCGGGGTCTGTATTTCAGGAGTGGAGGGAAGAGCAAGGTTTCAAGCATCCTGACATTCTTATGCTCCAAATTCCAGTATGATTTACAGGCCTTCTCTCCCTGGTCAGATGCACAATCAGCTCCATAGCCAGCAAGACAGAGTGAGATGTTAACTCTCCTCCTTCCACCACCTCTCCAAACCTCAGAGAAGCTTCATCCCAAAGCCCTAACAGAGCAAATGCCAGCTGGGGTGATTTCCTCATGCACTGAGTCACCATGTGGGCTGAACACTCGTCCTGAACAGTGACAAAACCACCTACCTCTGAACTTTGACTATCTGTGCCAATAAAGTTATTGAGTGATCATGACCATTTTCTGTTAAATTTTTTATAATGTTTCATTTGCCAGAAAGGCAATTTTAGCTCCTGAAGAAGGCATTTTAAGCAAAAGTCAGAAATGTGACCTGGAAAGATCATATAAATGGGATTTTTCTCTGTCATCTCTCTATGCTTTTGATTATTCTTGACATTCTATAATGTTAAGTTATAAATAGAAAGCATTTTGAAAATGTCATAATATCCTGAGTCTAATAAGGGAATACCAGAGCTAGAAAATATGCTTAAGAAATCAAGATTACATAGCAGACTCAAGAAGAAGAATTAACTCGCTTTCACTGAAATTGAACTTAACAGCTACAAAAAAATGAACTGTGAGCTCAAGATGGAAGCTAAAATTGAAATGTAAACATTGCTTACTGAAAGCAAGCTGCTGCATTAATAACAGCAACCACAAAAGCTGAAGAATCGTGGCATTACTGGACAGAGAGTGATGCTTTTTCACCCTTTCAAGTGGATCTAATTGAGATTATGTCCCCCAGCTAACCCAAACATTCAAATTCCTTTTACTTGATCCTTCAGTAGAGCATGAATTTGTTTTGGAATATCCTAGCTGAACTGATTTCTTTTTCTCTTGCCTTTCCATCTCATATATAAATCATTCTCATCTCTTTACAGGTCTTCTGTGTCTTAACTCTGCACTGGTAAAAGGGCTGGTACTGATGAATACATGACAATCTTTTTCAATTCTCATAAATTAAACCAGAATATTTACTAAAGATCAAAATCAGTTTTTTCTTTTCTATGCTTGAACATAAAGCACTGAGCAATTTCTTATTTGATTTATATAGAACACCTTGCTGGCTATATCAATAGCTACAAATTCACCCCAGACTACGTGGAACAGCATTTGGCTCCTAGAACGTGCCTGCGAGTATTTCAGGGCTCAGCACCACTCTGCATCACCCCTCCAGGAGGCACCAACCAGTGACTCCTCTGAAGTCAGGAGATGGCCAAGAAGAGTCACAAACATGGTTAGAATTGGTTTTCCCTAGTACTGAAGCATAATTAAAGTTATAATAATAAAACCATGGCAATAAGACGATATGTGCTGATGTAACTCTGGTGAAAATTTAAATTAGTGATCTGCAAGATCAATAAAAATTAGACCCTTAACATAGTCAATAAAATGGTTCAGAAGTATTTCAGAAATGAATATATGAAGCAGAAAAACTTACAATTTAGGCAATTGCTGTGGAGCTATGCCCAAAATGACATTTATTCCATTACACCATCCCATTCTAACAGTCACTTGTTTAGGCATCTAAGGCAATGAATGAAAACCCAATAAAAATACCTTTTTCACACTAGAACCCCAACGTCTTTATTACAAAGAAGTGAAGCTAAGACTTTGGGTAGCCAAAGGTGACTGGTCAGAGAAGAAAACACAAATAGTACCTAGGATCAATGAAATCTGACAGTCCCACTTGCAGAAGGGCAAGGTCTTTCACACTGCCAGTGCCCTGTTGTGGAATTAACATCCACAGTAATAAGCAAAACAACAGGGGTCTTAGAGATCTCCATGGCAGAGAGGAAAGATTTTTTTTCACTTAACCCAAGCAAAAATATTTGGCTATAATTGCATGATAGAAGAAAGAGCACCCTTTGAAGTTTAAGAGTTACCTGCCTATTTAGAAGCAGTTTTCTAAGATAATTTTTCTTCCAAATGTGTCTGATCTGTTCCATGTGAATGCAAGTTCTCCTTTTTGCTTTTTTATTTGTCAAGAAAATTGCAATCAATATTATTTTAATCCACCTCATATACAAAGTTGAACCTTGTATTTGTCTCAATGAATAAATAATTTGAACTGAGACTGTGCTCAGTGCTTCCTGATTAAACAGAAAAAAAAAAAATAATAAAGTTGGATTTGCCTTTTCACTTTTAAGCTTTGAATTATGGACCATCCCATTGCCTGGAAGCAACAAAAGTTCTTAAATTATGAACAGTTAATTATCTTCTTGCTTTTATTATTAAAACAACAAAAAAAAAAGTAGATGCAAAAATTCTATCTAAATTGACATTCATATTTTCTTTGGGTTTTGTTGTTGTTGTTGTTGTTAGCTTTTACAGCTTTTAAATTAACATTTCCTCGACCTGATTGCATTATTTTAGTTTTAGGAAAGATTGCCTTGTTGGATATACATATGTACCAAACATTCACATTAACACTAACTGCAGTCATCAGAAGTTATGGGAAATTTGTGTGTACCTACTGATGGAGAAGGTAAGTTCCCACAATCCCAAAATCCTTAAATGTACATAACAAAGGTAATATTGGTCATGTTTTGGAAGAGTATAAATAAATATCCTGTTATGATGCATATTTCTGCACCCAGACTGACATTTCTCTTTTGAAGAGTTTTAGCATCTGTAACTAGCAATATTTATAACAAGTGAAAAGTAGGTCTTGAGGAAATCAAGCTGACATTTAGAGAGCTACATTTGGTGCAACTCAAATTCACTGCAGCTGCAGTATAAATAATCTGAGCACTGCCAAAGATGAGCTACTTATGTCTGTATACACACAGAACAATTTAAACTTCTCCACATTTAATTTCAAATAAAGGACAGTTTTACGGCTGATCGGTGCAGTACACAGGATCTCAAGCATGACAAAACCATGAAATCTGAAGGAACTTCCATCACACAGAGCCTGAGAACACAGCACTTTCTTCAAAACTGCTTCACAGCCCTCTCCACTAAATTCAGGTGTAATGTAGAAATGTAGTGTAATTTCTTCTTAATTATGTTGAATACCACTTGCAGATAAAATTTGTAGAAAATTAGAGTTGACGGTTTCTACAGAACTTTATATTTTTAACAGTGCTGGATAGAGGAGCTGGGGGAATACAGGCAAAGATAGGAGTGGATTTTTAGGACAACTTCTTGCTGTAGAAAACACATCCGTGTTAGCTTTCCCCAGGTACTGCACGGCAGCTGAAGCACAGATGCTCAGCTCCTCTGTGGGTTTGGAAGGGTTACAGACACCCCCTCAAGGATGTCATGGGAGCCACACGACTCACAGGGACTACAGATTTCATCCATCAATTTTGGCTCAATGGGATGGAGGAAAACGAGATATTCAGGACTCAGTTGGGCCAAGTCAGTATTGGAAGATTTGAGAGTTAGGGCATGCTGGATTAGAGGAGGGATCTCTTCTTAAATTGTCCCCTTGAAGTCACTTTTTTTACTATCTCAAAATCTATTTTTACAAGAGGTTTATGGACCATGGGCTTTAGGAAAACACTTATGCCACTACAAGCTTGGTACAAGGGAAAAAACAGCGTGCTGATTCTTTTAAAAAATTACATTACTTACATTGCTTACATTGGTGCTTGCCTTATTCACATTTCAGAGTTGTCTCACAAACAGTATGGTCCGTGATGAACTGGAAAAGCAATAAAATAATGGTGGAAATAAAAAGAGAACTCTGTTGACAAACATTTATTCTGATGTTGTTTCTCATCATAAAAATCAATCAATCAAAAGTTCCTATTTCTACTCTCAGAAATTATATAATTTCGATGGTATTTTCAGATGCTTGTTTCTCTTCCTTTTTTTTTTTTTTTCTTTTGTACATTTGTCCTAGGGTGACTTTATGATGCTTGTATCCCCAGTCGTCTGTTCTGCTTATGCTGGATATTAAGTTCCACTGGATATTAGATCCGAGAGCGAAGTGAGGGAGCAGGAAAAGCCGTGGAATTTTCGCAGCTGTATTCAAAAACATAGAGATAAGAGATAGGAGCTTCATCTCTCTCTGGGACTGCACTGTCTGCAGCACGGACTGCGGGACAGTGGGAGAGAGCTCTCCTTTGCTTTTAGTTAGGTTTTTTTTTAGTTAGCTGAGGCCAGAAGTTTTTTTGAACTGCTTAGCTCTGGTTCAGTCCAGGTCCCCTAAGCTGTGCTGCGGCCGGACACCGGAGCTGAGCCCCAGAGAGACCAAGACAAAGCCCAGGACAAGGACTCTGAGCTGCAAGAGGACTTCCTGAATTGGCCATCTCTTCAAAACAATGAGAAGTTCCATTGTTTAGTTTTGTTTTTTTTAATGTTTGGGAATATTTTACTTGTTAAATAAACTGGTTTTTTCCACTTCTCTCGAAGGAGATTTATGTCTCCTGAACCAGCTGGGGGCCGGACCACTCGGATTTGCTTTATGGAGGAGACCACTTTAAAAGTTTCCTCCCAAATTTGCCCTAAACCAGGACAACAAGTCCTAAATTCTTAGAGTTGCCTTATCATTTTAATGACATATGAATAACATCCAGATTGCTGTAATGTATTGAGTTTCATTGAGAATTATTCTGAATATTTAAAGAAATAATGGATATGCTTGAAAGTGTTCCAGAACTTTAAAAATTAAAATTAGGCATGTGTTGATGTTTAAAAGAATTTTTGCTGAAATCGGTAATTTTTAATTAACTTCCTTTGAAATCTTTGAGCCATCTCATGAAGGAGAAGAAAGTCTATATTAGATTTAGGAGACTAATCATGGAACCAAAGAACAATTTAATCCATATTCAGTGTGATCTCTTTAGAAGCAGAGTCAGACTTTAAAGAGTTCATTGCAACCTTTTCATGAACATTTTTACTTTTCAAGATAAATTACTCACTCACCCAGGAACATCACTGATTTTGCAGGAGTATCATCATCCAAAACCAAGCCACTCAAAACCTTGTAAATTGTAGCAGAAGCTACAATTAAGAGTAATATCTGATAGATTTAGGGAAATATATGAAATTACATTGCAAAAATGCTCTTAACCTTGTTCTGCAGATATGGCATTTAATAATTACATTTAGATATCCTATCCTATTAGGATCATTTGGATTTTTAAAAAGCGTGTTTCTTCTTTTTTGGAATTCTAGAGAGAAGAGATAAAGTTGCTGAAATGCCATACTAATACATTCCTTCCACTGGCTCAGAACAACAGCTGCACATACCTGTGGGCACAATTTTGCAGCTAGTATATAAACCAATATATCTGTCAGTCAGGAAGACATATAATGTCTTAAGCTGCATCTCTAATTAATATGCCTACAAAGTGGGGGCCAAAAAAAAAAAAAAAAACCAACAAAAAACCCAAAAAAACCCCAAACCACAGGCAGCAATTAAAAATCAATCCCTTTTGGAAGACCTGACATGACCCTGATCTCTCTTGCCATATACATGTCAATGCTGTCACCAGGGCAATTGTCCTGAAGGGGCTATTCTTGACTGGCACCATTGGGGAAGTCTAAATCAGGCCCAGAGGTGTTCAGATCACCAGATGGGTTCCACAGGTGTGATGGACTTCCCAGTCTCATCCACAAAATCATTTGTTATCCACTGCCAATGGAAGTGACCTTGCCCAATAAGCTTCACACTTCATGCCAGGTTTTTCAAGAACAACAAATCATCCAACATCAAGCCATGGCTGATATCCTTAATTTTATGATTTCTTACTATGAAGCCAAGGCATGGAACATGAGGGAGAAACTTAATGCAGCTTCCCTGTTCTAAGCCCTGTCTGAACTGGGAAGAGGAGGGTATCACAGCCAACATAAACTTACTGGCACAAATGCAAAATCTGCACCTGCCTGAATTTGCACAGAAACACCCTGAGAGTCCCTGCTGGAAATCAGCTGAGGAGGGTTATGTGCTTAAAGTGCAGATCATCTCTTCCACCTGGAAATGAAAAGCAATTCAGGGTCTGAACAGGGTCTGTGGCTTCAGGGCTGATCCTGTACTGCTTGGTCCATCAGATTTTCTCCTCCTTTGAGAGGGCTGCAGATCCCAACATTAGTCTTGGTCAGAAGAACACGGACTGAAATAGTACAGTGGAGAGAGATCTTTTATTTGCTTTGTTTTTTTCATTTGCTTGTTTGTAAGACAGTGATTATCTCATTCTGTTTCTGTACTTTTGAAAAAAAAAAAACCAGAATCATGGAATGGTTTGAGTTGAAAGGGATTTGGCTTGAATTGCCCAACATGTCTGTAATATCTTGAAATAATGCATTTGATTGCAAAATGGAGACAAAAAATACCAATGTTGCTCATTCTGTTTCTGATAGAGATTTCAGATATAACCATGACTGAAGCAAAGGCTACTGGGTTGCTCTGCCTTTCTGGCTTTAGAAAATGTCCAGCTGGTTGACTGCTGCTACATTATGCTAAGCAACACAAGTAAAGGAGCCCACTTCTGCCATACCATAAATGTGCTAATATCTTCTCTGTTATCTCTGAGGTGCAGAAAATACTATAAGACATATTTTAAAGGTGAGATAATCTTCATGCTGGAGATAGAAACTACTTTGTTAAGGTAGGAAATTCTGGCTGCATCAAAGTCACAGTTCCTAATTGACTTCTCTACACATGTAGCTGGAGCAAAAGAGGAACTTTCAGGCTCCTGACATCAGCAATACCCTGTCCAAACAAGCACATTTTCTAATGCAGCCTGTCTGGGCAATGTCAGCTCATCTTCTACATCCTTATCAGTCATTCGTAAGCAACTTTCTTATCATAACTACATCTTCATATCACTTCTGTTTGTTGCAACATTATTGCCCACAGGCAAACAACTTAAATTGTTTAGCTCATAACTTCGTGCATTTCTAATTTATTGCCTCACTTTAAATCTCCATTAAAATGAAAATAGAAAAAGGGAAAAAACTAGCCCTTTGCATGCTTATTCACCAAGCAGCTTTCTACGGTTCTTAGAGGTCTAATTATGATATGAAGACATGATCTCCAACTTTGCAGATGATACTAAATTGGAAGAGAATAAAAAAAAAATAAAAATAAGAGGAATAATTAGTTAGTGCAGCCAGATATAAAAGAATTTAGATAATTTTATATTTCAGGAATAATAGATGGCAAATACAGGTGTGTGCAAATAATTTGAGAATAATTAGCCACATAGTGTGGCATAAAAAGTGGGATCCTCTTTAGAAAGACAAGAGGCTACAACACACACTAAGTGAGATAAATTCTGAACTTTGACTGCAAAATTCTCATCTAAGATTCCCTTACTTATGTGGCTTTCTAGCAGTCACTGTGGTACTCCCCTAGAAATAAAATAGAACTCAGTGTCAGCAAGAAAAACACCACTTGGCCTCTGGGAAAGAAAGGGCTACATGGTAGAGTCTAAGAAGAACAGTTTCTTCCACAGTAATTATACAGAACTGTATTAGCTAAATAATGGATCACGGGTTGTATGCAGTCTGCAGGATGACTCTGCCCAAAGCAGTATCCTTCTCTGGGGGCAAAAAGCGAGAGTGGGGAGAATACACCAAGAAAACATTTAGCTTCTTTGCTGGAGTGCTCCTGCAGAAGAGCCACCTGACTCTGACTGCGGCAGAAATGCACCGCTTGTTTGGAAAGCGCTCTAGGCTGATCAAGAACAGTCATCTTTTATTTCCTTGCATTACGTTATGTTCCTTAATGTATTCAGGCCTGAAGTAAGGAAAAGGTTTCCAACAGTTGATCTGGAGGTTCCAGGAGAGCTGTCAGTAGGAACAATGGTGGGAAGATACCTTGCTGGTTTTAAATGTTGCTTCATGAACCATGACAGATTAAATGCTGAGATAGCAGGGATGGCAAGGGACATCCCCCTTAGAGATCACCATGGTTTCCTGTGCTGCTGCTTTCCGCTCTATATACTGCTGCCTACTTCTCTTGACTGAAACACAACCTGTCAAAAACGCACTCCCTCTTCTGCATATATCAGCACATTAATTTTCAGCTATGTGATATGGGACGTACCAACCCAAGGGAAGAAAAAAAAAAAAAAAGGCTGTTGTCTTTCTTGAAGAGATGAAAATTTGTTCCGGAAATGAGTGTTTTCTTTTATTGAGTTGCCTGTTAATTTTGAAGGTGGGTGAACATGGAAAATGGACAAATGCATGAGGTAATTAAGATCACTGCTGGTGAGTCAGTACTGCAAGGGATTACTAACTACAGAATATTTTCACTGAAAACAGAATTAAACAGACCTCTCTAGAATAATGATGTCTAAATCCATCAGTAGTTCATGGAATTTGAAAAGTATTTGGTTGATCTCTTTGCCCATCTAGAGATGCCTTTATGGGGGTGAAGATTTACCTTCCTAGGTCTTCTAGGAGTAAAATTTTAGCTGTTTTAACAGTAGCAAAATAGTGACAAAAGCTTCATTTTAGAGCATTTATTTATTCTTTCTAGCCATCTTTCCACAGAATAGGTCTGAGTTAGTAGCCATTTTCAAAGCATGCAAGTGAAAGGCCATTGCAATCTTTCAGTTCCAATGAAGTGTATTTCAGCACTAAACGCCTGCATAATTTATGGTAAAGTGCACATAATTTCTATGTATGGCTATACCTAACACAGGCTCATTTCACATTTGAAAGTCAATTCTTCCAGCTGACTAATCTATTCATTTCCATAAATACTCTAAAATTTGTAATAACAATGCTTTGCTGTAAGATATTGTTTTGGCCAGTACCAAAATTAACTATGAATATTTACTTCCAACAAAAGCCAGTGGAATCAACAGCAAATAATGAAAACATAGTGATTTATAATTTCTTTTCACAATGCCTTTGTTACATGAGATTCAGCAAAATTTCAAATCCTGTAAACCATTCCCTTAAAATATGGGTATTTTGTTACTCAGTCTCAGTTTTCTGCTCTCTGCTTTCTTCTGCCCTTTCCTTCCCCTGCTGGGATCCCTCTAATTCTGTCTTGGGATGTGAGACAGTGAACAAGCTTCCAGCATGAGCTTTGATAGTCACTATGTCCATGACCCTTCACCAGAGGAGTTGAATTAAGATGTTTTCAGGGAAGGTGGGAAACAGTTTAATTCCAGAAAGGATGATAAATCATTCCCAAAACTCCTGAACTCACCCAGGTTTCCAGAACAAGGATCAGGTTTAAAACATACAAGCTCAGACCGAGGCAGTGTCCTCAGGAAGCACTGATGAGGGTTGCAGTTTAGTTCCACAAGTCCCATTAGGTCAAGTTGTGCAGCTGCAGCAGGAAAGGTGGGATTAACACAAAGTGTGGGAGGTGACTCATCTGTCCAGGGCAAACCTTGCATGGTCAGGCTCAAAGAGCAGCACCTGCACTGGTGATGGACACTTCTACCAGCTCCAGACTTTAGTGAGCATAGCCCAGCCTTGTCACATCTCTCTTCTCCCCAGCTGCAGCACAGCAGCCCTTGCTCCTGCCTGACCATCAGTCTGTGGAACTGACACTGAAACAGGCAGGATGGGCCTCAGGTACCTTTACTATAAAATATATTCATTTATAAATAATATAATTTTTAGATTAGCATGACTTTTAGTGTATGAGAGGTAGCTTAAAAGCTGTGGCTATCATTGAGCCCTCAATGTCCCAGAGGTCTCTCACAGAGTTCAGAAACAAGCTCATCTTCTCCTGAAACCCATCTGCTTCCCACTCTTCTTAGCTCTGCGCTATTGCCTTGAGCTGTTTTAGCCCCAGAGGGGGCAGGAAGAGGCAGCAAAACCAGACCTGCCCTCCAAAACAGTTCTGTAGTCCTCCATAGCTACAAGAAGAGGCTACCATAGAAATTCTACATTCAAATCCATTAGTTGTGCTGTAAGAGTCCTCACTCTGTCTCCCAGCCACTTAGGAAACCTGCCACTAGGAATCACACACTGCAGGAAGCAAACACCCTGTGAACTTACTGCAACAGGGGGGCTGTGCCCGTGGCCACTGCTCCCATTGAACACCGGGACCGTGGCAGCAGCCAGAGGCCGAGAGCCCAGAGCCCGGCAGCCTCAGCTGCCATCACGCTGCCTCTCCAGCAAATCCCAGCTGTACCCTCCTCTCCACTCTGGCTGCGTTCTTGCCCTTCTTTTTCTGCATAAGATATGCACAGTTTAGCTTTGTTTTTGTTTTGTTTTGTTTTTTTGTCTCCACGAAGTTTTCTTGGCTCAAGAATTAATCATGACATTTAATGAAAGTATAAATTTTTTTTTTAGTGATATATACATAAATTTTTAATTTATTTGTTGTTGAGAAAATCAACTCTGTATTAATAAAAATAAAAACTATTAAAAAGAGCCTGACTTGCTCTGCAGAATTTTCAGTCCTCCAGGATTCAGCAAAAATAGAATGAAGTACTTACATCTTCAGAAAGCATTAAGCCAAGTACTTCATCAAAGGTTAAAGTGCAGAAATATGAAATAACTGAAAAGTTGGCTCACTGGACTGCAAATTGGCCAAGAAGAGGAAGTGAATTTCAAGAGGAAAAGAATTTATAAGAGGTTGTGATAGAGATCAGCAGATCTTCAGCCTCTCAATATTATATTAACAATGGCTTCAAAAATTTATGCTGTCAGTTCCTAACAGTAAATTCTGGTCAACAATAAGGAAATAATAATACAACCAGAAACAGGAAAAAATAAAATATTCATGAATTGCAGTATTCATAAATAACAACACATGAGAGGAAAAAACAGTCAAGAAAGGGATCACTATCTAATGGAAAATTGTTGCAGAATTACAAGGAAAAGAAATTCTATTCCAGAAAAAAGTCTGTACCCAGTTCATTTAAAAGTGCAGCTCCTGTTAAATAAAACAAGCTAAATCACCTTAGAATTGGGCTCTGTTTTCAGGAAAGTAGAGAAAGTCTTGGGTGTATATATATTTATGTGTATGTGTATGTGTATGTGTATGTGTGTCTGGGTGTATGTGTGTGTCTGTGTGTGTGTATAATTAGTAAAATATAATCTAGCTTGAACTGAATTCAATACTTTGTTAGAGTGAAAGCATTTGAATAGGAACACATTTATGCAGTACAAATTTTATCTAATCTGCAGTTTTCTATTGGTCAGCCTTACAGAGTCTGTTGTTTGTCCCAAATCACATTCCCAAGCACTTTCCACTCTTGCCAGTTTCGTAATCATCACAGGTGCTCTGTTTTATCAGCATGAGGTCCATCATGAGTCTGGGATAAACAGACAAGTCATGGCCACCAGCTGCCCTGCATCACTAGAGAGGCATCAGTGCAGATTGTATGAGTAGAGAGTTAACCAGGCATCAGCATTTCTAGCTCAAGTTTAAAACACGGGGTTTTCTTTATTTTTTTCCTTCAGGCTCTATATTTTCCTACACAACCCACAGTGATGTTAAAGCAGAAAAACTCACACCTTCCTCTAATCAAAGGCTTAGGCTGGCTTTCCAGTTGTAGCCCCTCTGCCAATGCTCTACAGAAGTCTAAAATGAAGCATAAGATTTCAAAGGACTTTCTCACTTCTTTAAAAAAGAAAAGGGAAACAAACAAAAAACCCCTTGTAATTTAAATTTTTACATAGTGTTTGCTTTGCATGTCCCTTTGAAATATTCCCTATGGGACTGTGTCTCTAACTAGACACTCTTTGCAAATTTATCATTCAAAATTCCTGAGGAGTAATATTGTGAATGACCATGTAAATGTAATAAATTTCCTTCATCCTTTGACAGGATGCTGGTTGTTTCCTTGCTAGATGCTGATGCTATTTAAAGGAATTTCTGCAAGTCTTTCTGTCATTCTGAATTTCAAAAACTAGGGAAAAAAGCAGTCAAAGAACAGTCGTTTTCAAGTCAAGTGTGTAACTTTTCCACACCCTGATCTTGGACAAATTTGACTAGGAATGCAGACAAACACTGAGCCAAGAAGCAGGAATTGACAGGAGATTTTATACTGGCATTGAACCAATGGACTCAGAGAAATTATGGGTTGATAAAATTTCAACGTGACCAGTGAGGAAATGAAAAAAGGATTTTGAGAACTTGACAGAGATGTCTGATGATATTAGGATAAGGATAATATTAAGCAGGGGCAAAAATCTTTGCAACTTCCTCAGAATAAAAATGCCATTCTGTGCTCCTGAATGGTAAAATAGGCAAATGGCACCATTGAGTCAACCAGTACTGTAGAAGCTAGATCTCTGCACAGAACCTGATGGATTTCTCCATCGTGAATGGAATCTAAGCAAAAAGTCATGAAATTTCTTTCTGGGAATTGTTTTAATAGTGCAGGTTACAAAGAGGCAGTGCTGTTTTCAAAAGACTGTCTTATTCCTCATTTTTCTAGTCAAGTCATAGCTATTCTACCCCATAAAATATGACTCATGTCAGAAAAATGGCAAATTTTTTGAAATCTATTATAAAATATCTGTATTAAATGTTTAGCTGTAAAGAAAAAAAAAAAAAAAAGACAGAAATTTAAAGACACCAACTGTTTAAGAATATATATAGTGAAACAATAACCATAAAAAGTATCTCCATAATAAATGTTCAAAATTAAAAGCTTTTGATTGTTCTTTCTTCTGAAAATTGTGTTTATTTGAGTAAACGTATTTCTCTTTGATGACCAAACTATTCTTTAGCATGTATTATTTTCCTGTCAACCAACAATTTCCATCACTATGCAATTGCAGTGTGGCCAGAGTTCTCTGGATACTTCATTACCAATGCCTTCCACTTGTCCCAGTGCCACTCTGTTTTTCAAAACCATGCACTCTGGGAGTTCCTAGTTTTCATAACTGAAGGCATTCATGAGAAAAAATCAGGGGAAAAAGAATGGGTGTCCAGATCACTTCACGGAAGGGCACCATCACAGGATATAACAGAGAGACAAAGCAAAATCTGAAGATTAATGTTCTTGTTTCAGCTGGCACATTCATTTTCCAGGCATCAGTCTAAAAACATTTATGCTAAAAGCATTGGGAGCCTGAAAAAATTAAGTGACTTCATCTTTATAGACAGGGTTTTTTAAGAATGAACTTCAGAAAAATCTTTGATACTTCTGTGCTTTAGAATCGTGGAATTAAGGTTTTCAATTTGCCTAGCTATGGAAAATCCCCAAAGAACACACTTCTTGGAAACAAATGCTATTATGCATCTTCTGGTTCAGAGCTTACCACACAGGACTGTTCTTTCAAGGGCAGTTTTCTTAATCCTTTCTCAAATGTAGGTATACCTCTTTCCAGTGAAGGTCTTATAACTTTTCCTTTATTAGATTCATGGTCATCTGCATTCATTGCATTGACTGATTTCTGACCTCCTAGTATTACAAGCTTTATTTTGGCCAGAACTGGATTCCTGCTTTCCACCGAAGTTACAAATCTTTCAGGAAAAGCAAGATTTACATAAAAATGAAGATGTAAATTTCAAGTGGGTATGCAAAACTGAAAAGGCACAAAACTCTGAAGACAAACATAAGGCAGTACATCACTAGGAGGTCAGTTTCTTTCTGATGTGTCATAATATATCTCATAACACCATTTAAACACTGTATACCATAAAGTCATAAAACAAACTTTAAAAAGTAGTTGCAATGGGCCAGGCCTTCATTTGCTACAAATGAACTCACATTCATGTAACTGCACTAAATGGATCCCCTTTTTATTCCATTTTTAGACCTTCCAAATACTGAATTTTTTAACTATGTGTCCAAAAATCAGTGTTTTTTGTCAAGCTACACATTACTTTCTCTAATTACCAACACATATCTCCTTCTAAGTTAATTTCTTTTTCACTAAGGAGATCACTAATAACGCAGATGGAAATTTGGTGCAATAATTTATAAACTGCTTTCCATTATAGAAAAATAACAGAAAGTTGATTCAAATCTTCCATGCATCTATGTAAACTATAAAAATATAAATAAAATAAGCCAAAGATTGGATATAATGAACAGAAAAAAACCCATGAAGCTAACTTCCAGTACACTTGAGGTGCATGGTTAACCACGAGGTCAGGAGGTACTAATCGAGAAAAGACTACAGCTTTGGGCAGAATCTCTCCCTCTTCCCAAATGCTGGCATATATATCCAAGAATTCTTATGTTGAATATACTTGACACAGCATGACAGATGAAATTAACCTACAATGCTGAGCAAAAAAAAATATCCCTGCATGCTGATCTGAATGCAAACTTTCTGTTTTACTGGAAAACACCAGATTTGTTTTTATTATGATAGGAACAAAAGGAAAAGCTGAATTTTATTTGTAAGAAAAATAATTTGAAAAATTAATATGTTCCACTTCAAATTGAGGATTTTTATTTTGATTTTGACTTAATATTATGTTAAAACTATTGGTTGTAAAAATAAAAAGAATTTTGAAATAAGAAATCACTTATATGAATGAATGAAACAAGAATTTCATTATGGATGAGACAGAAAATGACATTTTCATAATTTTTCCTTGATTAGATTTTATTGAAAGTGAAGCTTCACACAAAATTTTACTACTTATAAATAAAAAAAAAAATTCAATGAGAAACTTGTATTTTGCAAATCCCTCCCATTTTTACTTTTACAACTGAGAAAGTAATGTACCCATGTTATCAGTCCATAGTACGACTTTTAAATGGCTGAGAATTTCATCAGAACCAAATCAAACCAAAATTCACTTAGGTGAAAACCAACTTGTTGGAGCTGATAGACTTTTAAAAGTGTAAATACTAGAGACAAGCCAGAAATTTAGTGCAAAATGTGTGTCCTGTACACTGTATACACTGAAAACCAGTAAACTGATAACATTAGAGAATGAAGAACATTAAATATCACGGGCAGCAGACACAGAAAGAGGAAGGCAATGAATGCACTTAAGAAGTCATTGAGAGGTGGAGCATTGAAGAAACATTCACACAAATATGCTACAATGTGAACAAAAATGATGCTCTTAGAGGCTGTTGTAGCAATACAATGTGGGAAGGAAAAAGTGAGAGTATGCAGCAAGACTAATTGTAATCACTACAAACCAGGCAAAATAGGAAGAAAAACAGTGAAGGTATTTTATATCACCCAGACAAGTCTTTATTCAGAAATCAGTTTGGGGAATTAAAATTCTGCAGAGTCCCTAATTACACTCAGTTTTATATAAACCAGCAAAAAATGGGAAAA
This sequence comes from Regulus satrapa, assembly GCA_013396955.1. Classification (NCBI taxonomy): domain Eukaryota; kingdom Metazoa; phylum Chordata; class Aves; order Passeriformes; family Regulidae; genus Regulus; species Regulus satrapa. The sequence goes on along the minus strand of VWZN01022072.1, from coordinate 498,689 downwards.
AAGTCACTTTCAGCTAGAGATGAAAACAAGTGATGGCTCAAAACAGAAAGACCATGCACTTAGCCTTTATTTATACATAAAAAAAAATTATCCAAACACTAAGAAGAACACTAAAATATATGAGCCATGAAGCTGATTAATCTCAAAATTAGAATATTTATTATGTGCTGAATTATGTGCACTTAGCCACCCAATATTAAAAATTACAATCCAGTAAAAATAAGGAAATGGTTGTACTTCCGACTGTCATAAAATGTTGCTAGAGAAGTCATAGCTGAAAAACTGTATGTTGCTTGGTATCCTTATAAAGGTGATCAAAGGTGAGGAAGCCATAGAGAATGAATGGGGGGTTTTGCAGGAGCAGAGGGGGAAAAGGGGGTCACTCCAAAGGATTTTCTATGGGCAAGTTATTCTTTAGCAGCTGTGAGATAGACCCTGACAACCTCACTGCTTTAGGTGCTGGAAGGAAAACATGCTTCATGCCTACTGGGTAGTAGGATGCCTCCTTTCCTCTAGGAGGCAAAAAATGCTAAGGTGAGGGATAAAGTTTTCCTAAGCCAAGTTCCAGCACAAGAAAATATCACTGGAGGTGCTCAGCCCCAGGGACCTAGAGTGCTTGAACAAAGAAACACTCTTACCTCAAGTTTTAATTTTTATTTGATTTATATCTGAAAGAATATTTTATAGCTCCCCTATTCACCCATGTGCTCCGTAATGCTCACACCTACAGAGTATGAAGATTATAAGACAGACTAATGCCTCTCTCCACTGAAATTACTGTAATAGGAAAACCATTTTGCAAATGACAGTGTAAGTATCAGCTCAGATAATTCTGGAAAATTAATGCCTCAAAGGAAATGCTTCCTCAGAGCTGAGGGAATAAATTTTCTTCTTTGGTCTTTTTACTCTTACTTTATATATATTGTTTACTACTCTGGAGTAGTTTCCCTTTTTTTCACCCCCTTCAACATGAGGCCAGTGCAGTCATGTAGCAGGCTATAAAACCAAAAAGGATCTCAGGATCAGCTGACACAAATCCTGAGTGCTACTAAAGAGAAAAAAGTGAACAGCTTGCAGGATGAGGTGGAGATCAGAGGCATGTACTCAGTCTCCCTTAACCTGGAAAAGTGGATGGGAAAGCCACACACAACTCCAGGCAGCAATTCATTCATCCTGCATGCCCTAAAATTGCTCTGCAGAGGTGCCAGTCTCTCTCCACACTGATAAATGGAGGCCAAATCATTAGCATGGACTAAAGCACCTGATTTCTGAAGCCTTAGAATACATCAAAGAGATCCTGCGTTAAAGACTATCTGACTCTGCAGGACAATGACAAGGAAGAAAAACTACACAGACTTTACCAAAAGAACAGCAAGGTTGGAATAACAAGGTAACTGGAACAATAATCCAAGTTTGCTGGCTTTTTGTTTGTCAATTTGTTGGTATTTCTATTTTTGAGACCTAGAGAACTACTTCATTCTGTTTATACTAGGAGTAACTTGGTATTTACTGCTAATAATATTTCTTAAGCTGAGTTTGTATATGCCTCTCATTCTATCAGATTGTACAATTATCAGACAAAAAGGGGAATTTCTTTCCTTGGCCAGATCCTTGGAAGTTCTTAGCCTACAGGTCTTTGTCCATTATATGGAAAATATCCATAATACATTAAGTACACCCCAAGAATCCTCTAAGAGTGTTGAATATAAAACAAAATAAAGTAGGGGAAGAGCCTATATACATCAAAGATGCTCTGAACTGCTGCACATTTGGTTCTGTGTCATATAATGAAAATAAAGAAAAGTCATTATTTCTCAAGATACTATTTACTGTACCCATTTCTTCAATTGCATTAATTTTAATTTATTATCTGTATTCTGAGCCACTTGTTCTCTTCAGTGCTTTAAGGCTGTGGTATCTGCTTTTGAGACTTTATGTTTGAGTTATCATAGGGTTTTAATTGCCATTCTAATTCTTTTGTTGTCTTCTACTGAATTCAGGCTCCAAGTCAATCTCATAAATGGATGAAATTAACTCTGTTACTGAATGTACCTGGTTGCAGGACATCAAAAAGTACTTTGTAGAGAGTCAAGTTCCCAGTCTGCAAAAACCATCATGGTAATGGACCACTCAGTGGATAAGAAATTTACAGAATGGTGACACTCAGAGAATTGTGTCAATGCCTTGATGTTCAAGTGGAGACCAGTGATGAGTAGTGTTCTTCAGGGGACAGCATTGGGATCAGCACTGTTTAACATCTCTGTCAATAACATGGACAGTGGGACTGAATGTGACCTCAACAGGTTTGACAATAATCCCAAGACGTGTGGTGTGGTCAAGATGCTGTAGGGAAGGGATGTCATCCAGAGGGACTCTGACAGGCTTTAAAGATGAGCTCCTGTGAACCTCAGCAAGCTCATGAAGTTCAGCAAGGCCAAGTGTGAGGTCCTGCACCTGGGTCAGGACAATTCCAAGCACAAACAATGGCTGGGCAGAGAATGGATTGAGAACAGCCCTGGGGAGAAGGACTTGAGGATGCTGCTGGATGTGAGGTGTCAATGTGCACTTGCAGCCCAGAAGGTCAACAGTGTCCTGGGCTACATTCAAAGCCCTGTGGGCTGCAGCGCCAGGGAAGGAGCTCTGCCCCTCTGCTCCACTCTGGTGAGACCCACCAGGAGTGCTGCATCCAGCCCTGGGGTTTCCAGCATCAGAAGGATGTGGAGCTGTTGGAGTGAGCCCAAAGGAGGCCAACAAGATGATCAGAAGACCAGCTGAGGCAGCTGGGGTTATTCAGCCTAGAGAAGAAAAGGCTCCAGTGACACTTTCCAGCAGCCTCCCAGTACCTACAGGGCTTCAAGAGAGCCAGAGAGGGACTTTTTGCAGGAACAGGTGGGGAAAAGACAAGGGGGAATGGTTTAAAAATTAAAGAGAGCAGGTCAAGGTTAGACAATAGGAAAAAATTCTTCACTGTCAGGGTGTTGAGGTATTGGCACAGGTTGCCCAGGGGAGCTGTGGATGCCTCAACCCCAGAGGTGTCCAAGGTTATGGGATGGGGACCTGGGCAACCTGGTCTAGTGGAAGGTGCCCACAGCAGGGGGTTGGAATCAATCTATGACTCTATGATTTGAAGATCTGAGGATTCTATTCAAGACTTGTTAATTATTAGTCCAAAGTTAGAGGTGCGAAAGATTTTGCTGGTTTTGGAATCCATAAGTTAGTCAGTTCCTTCTGACTGATCTGTTTGATAGGAAACATACAACATTATAGCCTAAAGGACAAAATTAAAAGCAAATGAAGAAAATATAAAAGATAATCACAAGCTATTTTGCTGCTAAAACTACTGGAAAGCATGTACTACTGCATCGTACCACTTAGACAATAATTTTCAGTTTTTCATTCTCTCCTTCCCTATATTACAGTTTTTCTTGCATGCAATTACACTATTGCTTTAGTTAGGATCAAAAGTGAATCTTCTCTCTCCACTTGGGTTCAGAGAGGTCTCAGAGCAAGTCAATTAGTTTCCTAGTAGGGTTACTCAGTGGTCAGTAATAATGAAGCCTTGTACACTTAACACTTTCTTGATAACCCAAGCATAACAGAGGTCATGGTTTGTTAGATAATGGCATGTGCAGGACTGAAAATACTGGGACACATTAAATGCAAGATGTTCTTGATAAACTGGAGAAACAGTCCAGAAAAATGCAATTTACTAAGTGTAAATTCTAGCTTAAATTAGTGTACACAAAAACAACATGGGAAACAACTAACCATGGCAGCAGCCATGCTAGAAAAGGTCTGGAGGAGGCAAACAGAAAATTACTCAGTACTGATCTACTGCTGTGGAAATTAATGCCCCTGTATGCTAGGAGCTTTTAGTCTTTATATAAACAGGAGTTTAATCTCTAAGTGGTAAAAATAATCTTCTTTCCTACTTTCTTCACCAGCCCTGGAGTCTCAGCAGATCTGATGTGTCAGGTGTTGGATATCCTTTCAAGAAGGATGTAGGCAATCAAAAGAGAACACAAAGGAGATTGCTGAATAAGGTGAAAGAGAATTGATCTCTGGAAAAAAAATTGAAATTTGGAATTGTTTTATCTGGGGAAGTGTGCATGAAAGGCACAGAAAAAAAATGTTCTTTGTGAATCAGAAGTAATACTAGAAGTCTAGATTGTAGCAAAGAGCTTTGAGAAGGTTTTTAAATTGGTTAAACCAGTAGAATTAATTTTTCTGGAAGTTGTGAAAACTCAATCAGCATGGTTTTAAGCACTGTTTGATTGAAACTGTCAGAAATGTCACAGGTAGAGGGATCTTGGCTTGAAGCAAGAACCCTCAGTCCAGATGGCAGATGCAGCTCAACTGAATGGCCTTCAGTCTGCCTGTTACACTTTGTATTTTTGCTCTGCAGGTGACAAAAAGGTACACTAGAATTTAATACTTTGCAAATTCCACAAGAAAATAAACATAGGCTTGGCTGGTCCAAAGCTTGCACAGGGCACTGCACCCACTGTGTACGGCACCGGCAACATTAGTTGGGAGGAGGCTCCCTGCAGAGCAGGTGTGATCATCAGACAGCCCTGCCAGCACTGCTGCTCACACTGCATTGGCACACTGCACGTGGGGGTGCTAATGAGGGGAGCAATGTCCTGCTGACCTCTCTCTTTCATTCCATCTTTCTTGATGTTTTTGAGAGATACTCAATTTGATCATTGCTCTTTTCCTCCTTCTCATTGTTTCACCTGAACCCCTTCTCTATTTCATGTTTCTTTTCTTTTCCTGTCCTGTGCATGTCCCTCAATTTGCTCTACTTGTAGCCATTTTTCAGACTAATGTCTTTTTTTTTTTCAACACATTTTCTTCCATTTAGAATGTGAAAATGTACTATTAGCTTCTCTTCAGCTTTTGCAGCTGGGGTTTCTGTCCCCTAAGCCCTTGACAGAGATCATCCCTTTAAGGGCCAAACATGGAAGGGGTTCACAATCAAAATGGAGATGCCAACAACTCAGACTATGCCAGTTACCAGAACAATCCTGCACCATGTCAGCCAGCCCGCTGAGTTCTCTGTTGTCAGATTCTTGAAGGTTATGAGCAAACATCTCCAACAGAAGTGATGGGGATAACCCAAAAGCATCTCAAACCTGCTTTAACTAAATGCTGTTGGAAGAGATGAGACTGGGTTCTTTGACTCCTAGTGGCTCATGGGAAAAAAAATCCCTCAGTATTATTTTATTTGAAAGACACCAGTTAATTTTGTATCATGTACTCTATTAGCAACTGATAAAGTTGCTTTGTTTAGGGAAATTTGAAGAATAAAACAGATTGCTGTTTCCATCAAAACACTTCAAGCTGGATTTAATAGTGCTGAAATGCTAATTGTGAATTGTATTTCACATCATACACTGCAGACTAATTTAAAAAGAGGAAAACATATTATGGTAAACACCACAATGCATTCACTGTGAGTCATCTAAGCATATGATGAACTGGAACAATACCAGCAGTGCAACAAAAAGCAGCTGAATTAAAGCTAGAGGGAGTACAATACCTTTTGATCAGGCCTAGTATATACTGAGAATGTATACAACTGAACATACACCATTAGGTTTCTGGCAAAGAAAACAATGTGAAGATTTTTTGCCTCTCCCTCTTTTTTCCCCAGTGCAACATTTCCAAATATATTTGCATGAAGTCTCTAAGAAGAAAAATAAGTAGACTTGCTCATACGAAGAACAGACAGCTTCAGCATCAGTTCCCCATGCTCCACTGTGATGCTGACTGTGCTTATATTACACAGATGCTTGCTTTTAGCATCCTAATGAGAACTTTCAAGAATTCAATTACTATTAAATTAGCTTTACTGAATGTTATCAGAATGCTTCTGAGAGTTTTTTATTATCCTATCAGCACAGGAAGGAAGGAATGCCACACTGTCAATCCAATTATTTCTTCATGTACTTTTTACAAAGAGGGGAAGGGTCAAGAGTATGATTTGTCTTTCTCAGGGGAAAAACAAGAAGGGAACTGACATCTCTGGGAATTCAGTACCAGTTCCTTGGAACTGGAATAATACCACTTTTGTCAAAACCTCTCAGACCTCTCAATAACCACCAGCTTTTAGTAGTCACTGTAGCATTTCCAGAGACACTGGCTCCCTCTGAAACAACTATCAAGTAGTCAGGATCCTCATTATCCACAACACAGTGCTGGAATTCAAAAGACATTAGTTTATTTTCTGCCTCATAAAACTGCAGGTCTCCTCTGAGGTGAAAGAAGCTCTGAAAAAGCCAAATGGCTTTCTCCAGCTGGGTTCTGAAGCCCTCTTAAAAGCCTTGTGACTATGTATGATTCTGAGATACCTGGCTGCGGAGGTGTGATTGCTCCCAGGGATAGCTTTGCTTTCAGAAGAAAGGTCAGAACACTGTTCCCTAGCCCTTCCATCCAATAACTATTTATGCTTTCCCCAGTACCTTGAAGCATTGTCCAAAGCAATATTACAGAGGGTAGTGTATTTCAGTTATAGCTCCATGGTAACATTGTGTGAATGTTAGATATTTGTAAATAGGCATTACACAGACACATTACATTTCTCTCAGCTTTCTTCCTTCACATCCCTGGATACTCATATTTTACTCTAAAATATGCACTAGAAAGCTCTTTGGTACTTTCCTCTTTTGATTTCCATTCTGGTAGTTGTGTTTCCACAACTTTTTTTTCTGAAGATCAAGCATTAACAGGCCTCCATTGGTTGAAAATTGTATTCTGCTTCTGAGATGTGTAACTACCCTGTTAAGAAGTGAGCTAGAAACTAGAGTAGGGATTTGATATATAAATCCTCAGATGTCCCACTGCGCCCATCATTCATCAATAGCTCACTCAAATGCCCTACTATTAGAAATAGAGGATGCCAGCAGGGATCAAAGCACAAGGGACTCTGAGTGCACATTAACTGAATTAAATTGTCAATGTATTAAAACTTCCATGAATTCACAGGTTGATTTTGGCTTGCTTAGAAATTAAACTTCTACTGGATAATATAAAAATACCCACATACAAATACATACCTACAAAAAGAGGGAATCAATACTCTCAATTCATTGCAAATTTAAAAGAATCAAACACAATTAAAACCTACTTAGCTTAGCAGTAATGCAGAAGAATATAGTTATTTCTCTCAGTGCTTAGATTACCTTCTCTGTTAAAACTTTCTTCTGGAAAACTTTAGCAGTTCAGAGAGCATAAAGAACAGTATATAAATAAGTGTCAATAGTAATTTAGTTATTCATATTACTGGGAAAATTGTTGTATTTATCTCTTCAGCATACACAGTACTATAAGATCGCATTTTCTAATTTATTGAACTAAGCCAGGTAACGATTACCATCTAAAAATGCCAAATCCCCAGGTACACACACACAGAGCAAACTCATGTTGTGAGTGCAATGTGGAACATGCCTGAGCCATGCAGCCACAGAGGACCTCAGTGACACTGTAAGGTGGCAAAACACAGCACTGTGCTCATGAAACAGAAGCACGGCATGCAGGAGGCAGCATCCAGAGGTTGCAACATTCTTCCAGCAGCAGTCACTTTTGAGCCAGGCAGGTTCCAGCCCTGGGGGAGGGCAGCAGATGTGATCTCACCTCCCATCCCTCGCAGCTCAGGCAGGATTCATCCCAATCATTTGCACTCCAAGGCAGGCATTTCCATGAGCCTCCAGCTGTCACAACACCAGGAACTTGTGCTGATGGAGGGCAACATGGAATAAAGGGGTGACAGCTCCCAGAGGAGGGAAGGGCTTTCCCTTCAGACACGAGGAAGCACCACAGAGGTGGGAGGGAGTGAACAGGCATCCAGCCTGGCTCACCACAGCTTGAAGAGCCAAAAGATTCAGATTGTATTTTTTTATTTCAAATGAACCAAGGGGTGTTGATTAGTGTGGATCATTCGAGCCATGCATCAGCAGCCTGTGGAATGCCAGAAGAGAAACCCACTTCAGCTGAACCACCACAGAGAAATTTCCCCACTGCCAGTAAATTGGAGAATCAGATAAGACACCATGTTTTTAAAGCTGTGCAAAACTAGGACAGTTTCCCAACTACTTTCCTTCGTGCTTCTTGTACATTCGTTTTATATGAGGTTTTACACTAAACTTTGAAGTCTTTTTAAAAGTCAGACCTATGGCTTTTTCCTGTGTTTATTTTCACCCAGCTGAGCTTCCACTGAATTCAATTTTAACCCAGTAAACTTGATCAAGAAGATCTTTGGGGGGACCTTGATATGTCTGAGAACAGGGGTTTCCAGCTTTCCCTCCTCCTCTCTACTCCAGGATAACTGGCAGCAGCACCACAAGCTACTTTACCTCTTGTCACCTCACAGCAATAATCAATACAAACTAAAAAAAGCAAACAGTGCAGCTATAATTTGAGAAAAAAACTACAAAGACACCTATGGTCTATGGTCTGTGGAGATGACTCATTCCACAGCACAATCTAATTCCAAAACAATTACAGCAAAATCAAAATCCTCACATAAAGGAGAGACAAAACACAGAGTCTGGACCTCTGCTGAGCACATGACTCTATAAAGCTGGTGTGACTGCAGAGATTGCATTGCCTTCGAACCATAAAGCACAACTGTCCATTTTCTTTAAACTCTTCCATGGAGAATTAAATGGTAAAGGAACCACACTACAAGGCAGTATGGTTCAAATGTGAGTGCTTGTGCACAAAATTTGCTACTGCAGTTTAATTCAAAAAGTGAATTAGCATTCTTTTCCTCCACTCTAATTTAAAATAAATTACCCACTGACCAAAACCAATAGATTATCATATTAATTGGTAACTTTTATGTTCATTATATTATAAGAGAAAGCTACAATTTCTCTAAATATGTTCATTACACAGATAATTATCCAAAACAATTATGCAATACAATTACCCAGACAATTACTCAGGAGGGAAATTATCTCCAGATGCATCAAAAGCTATTCTATGAAGTGCTCAGTATTTATTGTTTTAGTTGTATTGGCTATGATTGATCAAATGAGTCATACACTGTTCTGTCAATTCTCCATTGTGAGCAAATACTTCTAGAGCAAATATCCACTAATTCTAACTCCAGGTGGTGTAAATATCACACATGGGAGTTCACACTTCACATTCATACTCTGTGGCAAAAAAAGTCAGAACTAACCGAAATCTAATCCAGGCAAAATGCCACTTGACTATGTATTGCACTGTCTGTACTTGCCCTTAAAGCAGTATTTTCTACCTGTTAAAAGCAAAGTAGGCCAAGTTCTGTGAAACAACTGGATGAACAGCCAGATTCCTTCTCTTGATCTGAAATTAGTTACCAATTTGGTAGCAAGATTATTTTAAAAATCACGGTTTTCCATTTCAATGCAGAAAATTAAGTGGTAACTATTGCATAGCAAATTCCCAATCATGAAAAAAAATTAACCTTTTATTTTTGATCTGAATTTATAGGCTTTTTGCTTTGAATTTAAGATAAATTATCTTTAAATTAACAGCTTTTCTTGAGGTTTGGAATGAACATAAGAATTCAAAGCACAACCACAGCCAAAGCAGGAAAATTTTGCCTGTGTTTGTGAGCAAAACGAATGGAAATGACAAACCAGGCTTCAGCATCTATTAACTTTGAGTAAAAAATTTAACAGATTAGCTGTTTTATAATTAAAGTTTCCGGACATGCTACAAAAGCCTTAAGAAAGCATAGGGCTGAATCAACAGATTCTTGAGCAAGTTCACCCCCAACTCATTAGTACTTCTGCATCAATGCATCGCCAACATTTTTTGGAAGTTTCCAGGGTCATAATGCCAAGGCTCACTGAGGTCCAATACGGTCTTTGAACCATCTTAAGCAGCAAGGTTTAAAAAGCCCACAAAGTAAACCTCACTTTCCTGTTCTAAAACATTGCATATTAAGATATTCCAGTTCAATCATTGCAAAGACTTGTCATGACTTACCCTAACAGCACATTCTTCAAAATATTTTTAGGCCTTATTTTTAGATGTTTTTGTCCTAGTTGGACAGATTTGACAGTACAGATAGGCAACTAAACCCTAGGGCTAGGCATCAGTTTCACTTCTTAACAATATTTTATCTACAAAGAGCAGCATACGAAAAGACAAGTTGCTCTGTGCTCTGCAGCTTCTATTGACTTTAAAACGCAAACTTGTACTTCCTCCTCTGCTTTCATAGAAGAATTTAATTGGTGCCAAAGTGAAAGATCCCAGCATGACCTGTCTCCTCTCTAAGCCACTCCAGCTGTGATTGTGAGCAAATTTGTACATTCAGACACTGCTGCAAGAGAGACCTTCCTAATAAGCTGAGGTTTTGCACTGATGGAGGAAAAAAAGAAGTGCTTGGTTGGAAACAGGGAGAGCTGATACTTGGCTTACCCCACCCTTGTAGTTAAACAAAGCTTTTAAGGCCTCAATAAGGACCAAATGAAAACAGAATAAGGACTTGACTATTAACTACACATAGAAGAGTTAGTACAGGTAATAGTGCTAACAACTTGTGTAGGATAGGTGTTAACCTATAGTTTATTAACCTAGATCGTGTAGGCATTAGGATTGCAGTTCCTCACATATATTTTCCACTTTTCTGACCAGAATGTCACTAGGGATGAGACTCCTTTGCAGTCTCTAGGTTTTTCACTGCACTGTGAGGAAGTCTGAGTTAGATTTAAACTACCTGCTGCTGCTTATAATGAAAAGCGAGTCACTATGTTCACTACCCACCAGTACAAGGTGGGCATGCTTTATCCTAGAATCATAGAATGGTTTGGGTTGAAAGGCACCTTAAATATCACCTAGTTCCAGTCTCCCTGCCATGGACAGACACGATCTTCCACTAGATCAGGTTTCTCAGAACCACATCCAACCTGTCCTTGAACAGTCAGGGATGGGGCACTTCTATGGGCAACTCCTTCCTGCACCTCAGCACACTCACAGTAAAGAATTTCTACCTCATATCCAATCCAAACCCTCTTTCCATTGAAAACCATTGCCCCTTGTCCCTGGAGCCCTCTCTTCCCTAGACAGATCAACCCCAACTCTCTCAGTCATTATGAACTGCACTGCTGTTGAGCAGGCATCCCCTGCTTTCACACACTTCCCTGGGAAATGCTGAACACACCCCACCGACACAGCAATGCCCACAGCCAGCACATGTGTGGCAACCTGCTCCTCTTTCTGATTCTGACTTTACAAAGCTTCATCCTTGCACATCAAAAGAAGAATTTAACCACAAAGAAATGTAAGCAGTAGATTGTCTGAGTGTGTTGAGTTAGATATTAGAAAAAGAGGGTTTTGACTGTTTTTCAGCACTGTCAGTGGAGAGCCATAGAATGCAGGTAAAGAGCAACAGAGTGAAGAAATTATTGGAAAGATAATACCAGTCATTTAAAACAGTGTTTCAGATGGGGCTAAATGTGAACAGAGGATAAATGGTCTCAGCGTTTCAATAGTCTTCTTTATACAGACATATAAAAAATATATCACACATACATCTGGACTGAATAATTATTTCATCCAATGAAATTTATTATTTTAAACTTAGGAAAATAATGACCAAGAGAAATACACAAGCAATAGGAATGCCTTTACAACTCTGTGTATTCATAAGTGAGACATAAAACAATAAAACTTGGTTTCCTATCACTTCAGCTTGAAACAATTGAGCATCACCTCCACACGCTTGGAGGAGTGCTTTCTGCCACCAGTAAAATTAGAAAGGACAGACAAAGCCAGAGGTGAAAGGCAGAGCAGGCACATGGGTATTATTCTCTTCTTGCTTTTTTATGCAACTGAATTGGTCCATATCCTGAGTTTGTCACATTCACTCGTTTCCATCTGTCATAAGCAGGATACCTCAAAAATCTCCCTTTCCAGTTTTGATACTGGAAGGATGGATAGACCAAAAATTTTAGTTTTCAGTAGAGGTCCTTCCCCCAGGTAGTTTGTCTGAAAGAAGTTTCAGCTTGGCACAGTGGAAAGTAGTTCATTGTTAAGAAAGAAACAAGGTCTGATTGAGCTGCTATGCCATAAGAGAACATAAGGGAAAATAACCTTCAGGATGAGTTCTGGACAATATTGCTCAAATACAAATAATGGACAGAAGATTTAATGCCCTTTAGGGTACTATTTTGGCTGAAATTTGTGACCCAATGAAGCATTTATTTTCAACTGACTGTAATGGGACTATGATTTAATTGTTTTTGTGTTTTCCCAAAGTGTGGAGGACTCATTTTTTGAAACTTCAGGCATAAATTGGGAAACAACGAGAGAAAGAAACTAGTCATAAATCAGAAAATGTCAACAGTAATTATAAAACGAGTATTTTCTTTAACAGGATTTTTGAACAGAGAAATAGCCATGTAGATCAAAGTCAATCAGACTATTTTTTGGTAAGTCTAAAATGTTTTGCAGAGAAGCATTTATTTCAATGACATTTTAAAGAGGGTCCCTGCTAATTTTAAAAGGAAAGCAAGGAAGAGAAAAAGGAATCAAAACACTTCCTTTCTCAGTTTGAAAACTGACATTTTGATTCAAACATTTTCACCTAAATTATAACGCTGTGACTTTATGTCAGTTTGGAACAAAAATAGGTATATAACCTTCAAAAAATCATCATAAAATCAATCTCTTTCCTTTGACCTGCTCTCTAATTGTCTGGAATTATATCATATAGCTTAAGAAGCTGCCAAGAAATGTCCAAATTCAAAGACATTACGAAAGTAAGCAGAAAATGAGGTGTTCTTTTTTTTTTTTTTTTTAATGCAACCTCACTGATTTCATAAAAACCTTGGCTTGATGGCTTCTAAAAATTCCTTTTTTTCCTCTATAAATGAAGCTATAAATCCCTTCTTCCTACTAGATGTTTTTGCATCTTGAGTGATCTCAGATCCAGCTGCCTTACTTTTTATTAGCAAAAAGGGAAAAAAAAAGTTGTTATTTGTCATGCCACCAAAATCATCGGTAATTTCATCTTCCATGATGGTACAGCATGATTACATTCTCAGTTATCTATAATTCTAAAGGTGAGAATTGTAGCTGTTGTTGGATGGGCTTGAACTGGAAGCTCACTTCTGCTTTCAAAAATATTTGCTAATGGCAGGATGGGCACAGATGAGGCAAATCCCCTTCCTTCTTCCTGGCAGCCTGAATGTGTGGCATTGGAAATCAGGTAGGAAATCAATGCTTCTTTGGCCTGGAAACCAATAATGCAAGACTTAAGATGGGCCAGAGTTGGGGTTTTTTTCAGTGCCTCTACGCAGCCAAGCCCCATTTTAGGGACTCCCGGGGTCCATTTCCAGAGCCAGGTCTTTACTGTGCGCTGCTGCGCCACCCCTGCCCGGGTGTGCAGAAACCCAGTGGAAGCAACACCTGGCACCACTTGGGAAGGTGAGGTGGAAAGAAGCTAATTAGGAGCTGTCACTAGAGGGCAATGCAGCACTTTGTCTGTCCCGCTCCTGCCACCCGGGTGTCCGGCCCGAGCTCTCCAGGAGCAGCTCCTCACCCTGCCCATCCCGAGCAGCCCCGGCACGGCTCTGGCCCGGGAAGGAACGAGAACGACCTCCCTCCAGCCTAGAGGATGGCACTGCTTCAACAGAGAACGACCTCCCTCCAGCCTAGAGGATGGCACTGCTTCAAGAGAGTGCACTCCATCAGGGGGAGGAGTGCGGGATCTTGCGATGCTAGCTGTGGAATTGGCGGGCCATTAATTGGGTCAGGGGATATCTGCAGGTGAAGGGACCTCCCGGCAAGGTGAGATTGTCGGAGACAACAGCGGAAGAGAGGCAAGAGCTTGAGGGAAAATTGAGTCTTCATATAAGCAAGCAAAGATCCCATTTAAGACCAAGAACCACAGCAGTTGTTAGACATCCAAAACAGCACCCATTCACAATCAGTTTTGTGCAGAGAAAGAAGGAGAGAGATCAAAAAATCAAGTTTTGAATGGGAGAGTCCAGAGAATATGTCAAATTTTGAATTCAGTGTTGAGGTGCAATACGTTTGGTGCCATTGTTACTTACAAGAGTTTGGTTTAAGATTCTCTGTATTGAAAGAAGATGTTTATTTTCACAGAAATGGAAACATTTTTCTTTCTAATGCAGATTAAAAATTCTCTACCCAGTTATAAATCAAAAATTAACAACTTTATCTAGGTCAGGGCATTGAAGCTACATTAAAGTTTTATCCTCATTCACTAAATTTTAATTTTAATGTGGCACATCTGACAAGTCTTGTGGGACTACTTAGAATCCATTGACATCCTTCTGTCACTGGTATCAAAGCCTCATCTTTGAGACTCTTGTTTCCAGATACCTAGCTGTCAGTGGATTATTTTGTCTCTGCAATGGTGTCACAATCAATGGCTGTGCAGGCATTCACATGCATGTCCCACATATGTCAGCTAAAGCTCACACACCACAGAAATAAACAGCTTTACCTCTAGAAACACAGATTTCTATGTAATCACTTAAAGGGGAGGCTATAAATCTTTTCCTTTTTTTTTTTTTTTAAATCACTTTCAGCCTTTTTTAAGTTACTGGAATTGTTTGTCTGTAAATTAAAACTCCACAACAACTCTACAGTTTAATTTGCAAACAATATTTAATTGTAGGAATGGCTAGGAGAAGAAAAAAATATTTTCCATATCCCTGCCATCATTTTTATGACTATTCATGGCAGAAATGTTGATGGACTATTTGACAAAACTGTCTGTAAACCTGAAAGACATCTAATTCTGGAGTAGAAACAGTAGCACGTGATTTATCGAGTCAGTCAGTCCAGAATTATCGTAGAAATTTAGTGTTTCAGCTTTTGTGGCCTTTAGCATCTGAGCAATCACCAGGCTTAAATACAGGCCTCTTAGAGAATAATAGTTATGACACATTCATGGAATGTCAAAGTACATTCACAGATCCTTCCCTGACCAAAAATTCAGTGCCAATATTTCAAAAATACAAATGGTGAAATGCATATCTATAAGGTAGGTGTAAATGGATTCATTTTGACTTATTGGAAATTAATTTTACCTGGGAAAGAATCCCCAAGCTTTTTCTCTCCTTGTATTCCCAAGCAGATGCCAAGCAGATCTGTCTTCCAATCTCAGACCTGCTGTTATAGCATGGCTGTGACTCAAAAGAGGAAATATCCTGTCAGTCAGGGCAGCTAGCTAATCCTGAACTTGTGTGCAAGAGATTGGGGAAAGAGATAGGACAGAAAGAGACACATTCTGAACACATGCAAAATGTCAGCACATGGCAGAATTACAAAGAGGTTTGGTTTTCATTTGCAGTTGTGACCCATAGCACATCCCTACTGCTGCTGTCTTGCTTTCAGGTCCCCTGTGACACACCCAGGGGAAGCACCACAGTCCTTGTGTGTCACAAAAAGGTGTCACAGTAGGTCTGAACTCACCAAAGTATTACATCACCCTGCATTTCTCATCACAGCCCTGAAACTTTTTCCTACTGAAGAGCTTTTAAGTCTACTTCTTCCTTCTGTGACTCTGCAATAGACCAGCTTTCAGGGACCAGAGGCTTCTAATAAACACAGGGTGAGATGAAGGAAAGGAAAGACCAAACACATCCAGTAATATGTGTTGTATCTGATTAACATAAACTGGCAGTGTTCTCACTGCATCTTTGACTTTCAACAAGCATGCACTCCATTCTGTCCCAACCTGTCCTCATCACTATGCACCAATCTTTAAACCTGAATTTACAGACAATATTAAATGTTCTGCCTGTCTCACAGTCAGCTTCTTGCACTGTTTCCTCACTTTTCTCCTTCAGAATCACTGCCTTGTATGGGGAAATTGTTTTTCACTTACTTTCTTTTGTAAGAATAAAAACGTGAAGATAAAACTCCAAGAGTGCCAAGAAATATTTCTGCCCACTAGAAATACTAGACTGGTTCTGACTAGTCTGGCATGGTCTTCAGGTGGGAAGACTAAGTAATGTCTCACAGCAATAAGGCACTGGTAATTTTTCTTGAGAAAAATATTTGATTTACATGTGCTTGGTATTGATAATTGACCTTCTAGTTCAAAGCTGAAGTTTTTCTCCTGAACTCAGTTACAACTAAGTCCCAAGTATTTGTTCTTCACGACATATTAGGATTACATTATTGAACTTCAGCTTTGTTTTTAATGGAATGCTGATGCATAATCTCACCACTTATTAGCCTTATTTCTCTTTCCTTTTTCCTTAAGTGTTCCAAGCACCATTCCTCCTTAAAAGTAAAGCTCATGCTTGTTTCCTTTTTCATTTCCTTAGCCAGACTTCAGATTGCATTTTCCTGAACACCACAGCTATTTATCCAGGGGAAGGACTAAAGGACAGATTCCTTCTGACATTCTCAGCATGCTGCTGTGGAGACTTCTGGCTTCAAGGGCCCATAATAATGGAAAATGAAAGCTTTTTAACAGTTCACCTTCTTGAGTAAATTACCAACACACAAAGTTCAAAATAGGTTCAAAATTTATATTCCCCTCCTCAGGAACTGACATCCATGAAAGCAAAGCAAATGTGTCAGGACCATTGAATATACATTTTTTGCATTTACATACAGCAGAGAGAAAAATTACTTTTTTTTTCAAAGGAGAAAAAAAAAGTAATTAAAAAGGCCTTTTTATAGAGCCTAATTACAAGGACATTTCAGTACCCATTCTCCATTATCTGTCCCTGGATTAATATCTTCCAGCACACAAATCAGCAAATTCTGCAACTTGGCTTCATTAAGTTACCTTATACATAATTCAAGATGGAAGTAAATTCTTTTCTTCCTATTTTGCACACTTCCTCTTTACACCTGAAGTCAGTCATATGACTAAATTTTGATAGAATAGCTCAGTGACTGTTACACCTTCTGACAGCAGCAAACTGAGAAACCTTTTTTAAGCAGGGCCATTCCTGTGGCAGTGGGCAGGGGTGAATTCCAATTTCCACCAGTTAAACATATGTGGGCCACACGGAGCAAGCTGAGCACTGGTACCACAGAGTCCCTGAAGCCGTGAAACCATCCAAAGCACTCAGAACAGCTCAGGCACTTTGTCCCACTGACCCACATTCACCACCAGTCCCTGCCTACTCAAACATGCTCTTTATACTCCCCTAAGTCCCTGTATCAGCTGATGCTTGTCACTGGTTAAAATTCTCAAATACCAAGGATATTTCCTAATTCCAAACAGGTAAGGACTCAGACATTGCAGCAAGGAAGTACTTTGATTAATGTTGACCAATATGTGCAAAAATTGAAGAAAAGAGTCACCACTTTCTTTTAGAAATCTTTTAGACAGCACTTTGCACCAAGGAAAATTCCTCACTGAGTTTGTAATTGCCTAGTAGAGAAGAAGTAAAAAAGGAACTCAAATCATTTAAAACTTTGCTGATCTGTCACAACATTAACAATTTTCCAACTTAACGCAGGCCTGAATAGGACATAGGCCTAAAAGCAAAAATAAAATGAAGAAACTCCCCAAACACCTTCATCTTCACATTAAGATGGATTTTTGCAATGAATGAATAACCTCTTTCACTTTTAATTTAGACCTACCCATCAACATGGCTGTTATTATTCACAGCAGCAAAGTCCTTGCCACACTACAGCAGAAATAATAGCTGCGTCTCTGGGTTCTGTTTTCCCCAGGAATTCACAATGTTATTTAAATAAGTCTAGTATGCCATAGGTGCAGCAGACAAGGCTGCATCTAATGAAGGGCTATTTTTATTTCTGTCCCAGCTTTATATAACATGACTGGAATTTGCTTGTGGAAGAAAGGATCATTAATAGCATACCATCTCTCCCTGTATGCAAGGACTCATGACACCCTTGGACATTTTCAATAGTCATGTTGACATCTATATTCTATGAGAAGCACTATGTCATTTACTAAACAGCACAGGCAAGACAGAATCCTTGATGTTTCCATAATACATGATGCAGTGTTTTCCTGAGAGAAGCAAAGCAAGAAATAAATTTACTGCCAAGTAAGTAAAAAACTGTGGAAAAGCCATCATCTTCTTCATGTATGCCTCTCCAGGACCAAGCACAATGGGATGCCACTGCCTGGCTCGTGACTGGGACTCTGATCCCACTGCCACACAGGACCACTGGGTCTTCTCTTCTGCACGGCAGGGAAGTGAATTATGGCATTGAGTAAAGCTTTCCTCAATCTAATTCCATGGTTCAGCCTTTCAAAGGGACATTAGTGAGATGACCAGACCATGTGCTGTTATGATAAACACTGGGTGTCCCCAGGGCCTACCCAACTGCTCCTTCACAGTTTCCATAGGGATATTTTTATTCAGGATCCAGAGGAGGTCCCTCTGAAAAACTATCTGAAACTAAGTTGTATGTGTGCTTTCCAGGTTACTTTAAAAAAAAAAAATATTCACACATAAAAGGGTACAGAAAAATTAATGACAAATTATACAAGTGGCTAAATTATTATTTGTACTTAGAACCCTCACCCTTTTTTGTGGACAGCCTCCAAGTGTACTTAGATTTCTTTAGGTGAAGCTCTGTAGCATATTCAGTATTTCTACCAAAGAGATAATTTGGGATGTATCAATAAATGCAACTATTAACATATAGCCTACCTTTCAAGAGAGTTGACAGCCAGCTGTGGTGGAAGATGTAGGTAGAGGCATCTTACTGTAATTCAGATCTGCTGAAAACCAAACAGAAAATTAAGGAATGAACTGAAAAAGCACCTTAATGTGAAAATTTTTGTTCAACCACTTCAAAAATAACTCTTTTTCTGGTTTCAGACATATTTTTATATCAGGCTTATTATATCAGGCTTATTTTTTCCAGTTTTTGGAATTCATCTTAAAGCCACCATTTAGAGCTGTTGTATTCAGGGGTAAGTGATCACTAATCAGAGAGGAAGATAAGAAATGTTACCATAACTCAGGGAATCTCTGCAGTAGAGGAAATTTTGGGACCAGACAGGACTTGCAAGGAGAGGTTAAAATAAAAATAGGACCTAGATGGACAGGCTTTTATTGATACAGATGTTTTACCTTTTCACTGTCTATTTTTGAAAATATACAAAATACACTAGGTCCTGAAGAAAAGGTTATCTTGAAGTGTGTAATGAGCACTGCCAGGAGGCCAGACATTCCTTCCAGGACCTGGTTCCCAGCACCTTAAGGCTGCAACCCACTGAACCAGGAGAGGCTCTGCTGCCAGGTGCACTGTAGAGGTGAAAGAACTGAAACACATCATCCACCTGGAGGACTCTGCAGCTCTTTGCTCCTAACTTGCTGAGACAAACTTGCTGATTAAACATGAAGGCCCTTTAGACTGCCTTTCTTGGTTTACGTGCAGGTATTGTATGTTGCCAAAATGAAGAACACATGCTGAATATCTACCAGCCTCAATGTTAAAAATAATAGACACCACCCCCTCCCCCCCATTAGACTGAAGTTAGTCTCATTTTTTAGTTTGAATTTTGAATATTATGAACTTGTATGATTGCTGAACTCAGCATTTTACAGTCACCCAATTAGGTATTCCACATAGAAAATATTTCAGCCTGAAGTGCTGTAAAGATTGGATCCTCTTTGAGCAATATTCTGTTTTAAAATAAAAATCCATGCCCAAAATTCCATAATACTACAAGGAATCCACGTCTAAAATATTTTTCAAGTCTAGCCTATGTTTAAAATTGTGCAACTTATATCAGAGTTAGGGCTTAAAAAATAAACTACTTATTCAGTAAAAAGTATGTTTATGTCAAAGTTGGAACTCAATAGACAACTTGTAGTTTATTCAGAGCAATCTCAAGTGAGCTTTGTCCAGGAATATCTTGTTTCTATCAGTATAACTATGTTATGCATCACTTACATGAGTGTGTAACAGCAGTTCCCAAACTGTGATCATTTTATTAATTTCTACTACAGTGCACAGATAAGTGATTAGCTCCTCATTTCTCTGATTACAGTAGGTAGCAAGCAAAGAGATGTGAACAGTATGTTGCTAATGAAAAAATGTGGGTGCCAAGCATTAATTGCAATAATTGTAATATTTGATATTAAAAAGATGAGAGAAAGAAATTACTGACACACTTTCTCAGCTGCTCACTCAGTCACCATACTGATAGGTAAGCTGCTCAATACTTATGTATGAGAGACTTAATACAGCTTATAATAAATTA
Organism: Regulus satrapa; assembly: GCA_013396955.1. Taxonomy (NCBI): domain Eukaryota; kingdom Metazoa; phylum Chordata; class Aves; order Passeriformes; family Regulidae; genus Regulus; species Regulus satrapa. The sequence continues at coordinate 478,498 of VWZN01022072.1, read as the reverse complement.
TAATGAAGTCTGAACAAGGATATATGAAAATGACTGTGTCCACATGATATTTTGTACTGCAGGAGGAAAGGCTGAATCAGCAGGAGGCTGGAGAGCTGTAGTTTGAAATGAAAATGAGTTTTTCAAGTCAAGAAATACCAGAGAGATGAAACTCCCAGTGAAAACCAGCAGGCAGAGCACATAACCCACCTGGCCCTATACAAAGTGATAAAGAAAGAAAAATGTGAGCCCTTTCCCAGTGCCATGCCTGGATTGGAATGGTGTGCGGAAAACATATTTATGGCAGATTTGTGCCACATTATCTCCAGGGCTTCAAGCCTCTACAGCAGGGTAGGATAGTTAGCTTTCCTATAAACCATGGCAGGATACAGCTGGAAGCTGAAGCAGAAGAGATTGTGTTTAATGAAACCTCCCTGGGTCTTACACTTCAGTGGTGCATTAAGACCTAAAACATTTTAACAAAAACCTTGGACTCTCCTATAGAATTCAAAATACAGACCTTGTGTTCCAGCTCAGCAAATGAATGATGTGGCAGTCTATCACCGTTGAAAAATACTTATTTTCAGGTGTCTGAGTACAACCCTTGGGGCAACTAGTCCTCTAGCTCAGTTTGAAAATCCCAGCTCCACTGGTATTTTAGCTGGGAACAGGAGTGTGCTTTTGAAGAGACTCTCCTGAGCATTCCCCATTACGTCATTTTGCCTTTCCCTGCAGGGCAGTCTCAGAGCACACGGGCTGTGTTCATTTGGGATGAAACTGAACTGTGGTGCCCTGAGTGTGCTCCATTGCTCGTGGGCACTCATTCAGCAGGGTGGAAGTGCATCTTTAAGAGGGTGTTAGTGGGGATGCTGAGTCGCCTGCATTCTCTGCTGACCTCTGCAGGATCATCCCCCCTCTGAACACAGGCACATAGCAGTGGACCATACATACACCACTACTGCAACATGCACATCCCAACCAGAAAGTTAGGAAAACAAAATCCTGAGATAGGAATTTTCTCTTTTACTGAAGTGAACGTTTGAACAAAGGGGTATTTGCAAAGCCAAGATAAACCCCTTTGTACAGCTTTACAGGGACAGGGAATATAAGAGTAACCAAGGTCATTTAGACAGGCTAGACAAGCATATTGTACCTATGAAATACTCCTCATCATTACTGCAAGTACTTGTCCTTGCACACAAGGCATGTAATTCTTGTCATGTCTGTAGCATCATGAAAGAGCTTAAAGTCTCAGGAGGGATATGGGCTGAAGATTAATTTATTTCATATGCATTCAGATACTTTCATATTTTCATTTTCTCCCATATGGAAGAGACAAAAACATAGGCAGCTTTGGAGGAAAAACCTTTTTCATGTTAAACATTATTTCCCAAAATCAAGTATTTTCTCTGGAACAGCATATTAGTTTTCCTTAAAAGAAGACTTGAATAGTGAATTATAAATAAAATAAAAATATATATTTCTTTAATAATGAAATGTTGAAGCACTGTGTAAATTTATTTCCTTTGTTTTTGTTATTGTGGTGGTGGTGGTGGTTGTTGTTGATATTATTTGATTTTCCATTTCAATGAAAAACTGTTTGATACTTGGAACCAACAAAGAGGCATGCATCAGTTGAAAAATGCTAATTCATATTCAAGCTGTGCTACCTAATTACAATGCATTTTTCATGGTACCCTCACAGATCACCACAGATGATTCTTGGTCAGTCACAACTTACTTAATTAGCAGGAACTTAACTATTATATTTTTTGACTTTTTATGGACTAAATAGGATATATCTTCCAGCTCTCATGATCAAACATACTCCCTCCCCAAAGTATAGGATTAAAGCTATTATATTGATTAAATGACAAACAGGCATCTTTTTGCTTTGGTCCACAAATGAAATTAAATTAATATTCACAAAGCAAACGTATTACAGTGAATAAAAATCTGAGTCAGTCCTGGAAAAGCAAAACACAGTGTATCTGAGGAATTTCACCCTAAAAAGCTTCCTTCTTGAACAATTTTAAGAGTATTTTTAGATATTAATGTAGGTGTTGGGGGAAAGCCCACATTGCTTTAAAGTCTGCCTTTTGTTTAAAACACCATTTCAAGAGATGATGTTATGCAATTAGAAAGAAGAAAAGAGTCTAAAACCAGGTGATTCAACCCAGTTATAGTAATAGAATTTCACACAGTCTGTAGAAGGTTCTGTCTCAGAAAGATTTAAAATATTCAGGTATATAGTAGATCATTAAGTTTTATGTTCATATTAGATGAAAATATCAATATAAATCTTTCTTTCCAAACAGGTTTAGACCAATTTATTCTCTTTACAAGCAAGTCTCGATCCATATGCCTGCATGAGTGTCTTAAATACCAAGTCCTAAAATACAGGAATCTTAAATGAATGTTTTTGCTACCTGCCTTAGATTAGCTGCAGTCCTTTGTGTCATGCAGTGGGCACTGAATCAAAGAAAAATTCCATCTGTGTCTAGGAAAGAGGCTAAGCTGGTACTGGAAAGATACTCTCTACAAAAGAGGAATAATACAGCAAGGAAAACCCAACATTTTTTCCACAAACCTTAAAGACAGAGACAGTTTCTGAGGGAGAAAAGACTATTTGCTTTCAGTGCTGTTTGCACTCCTTAGCCCTCTGCTTAAGACTGCCAGAAAACTTACACATAGCAGGTCACATCAACAGGACTTTGCAAAACAATACCTTTTTTCTGAGGACTGCCACTAGCAGATACCGGGTGGAAGTGGAAGGAGAGAGAGGGCACACAATCATACCTGGTTCTCATACACCCTCCTCACTTCTGGAATTCTGACCACCCAACAAGGAGGTTACAGCCACAACATGGGGCTTAATAGGCTGTAAATCATCCCATTAATCCCCTGGACTGCTTTTTAACCCAGTTGTTCTTTGTACACTGACAAACTCAGGCTTCAGTTTCTGGATGAATTCTTAGTGCAGTTTAAACAGCTTTCACGGGCTACCCCCTATCTCCAGACATGTAAGAAGCAGTTAAGGGAGAAAGGGGAAGAGGGAGGAGAGGATTGAAGGAGGTCGATCTCTGTCTCAATGGACTTCAAATCACAGAGGCTTTCTGATCATATTGGAAAATATGAAAATATGAAAACTCTTCTCTGTGTGTACTTACCTGGCTACCATTATCTATGTTATTTAAAGTCTGTGTAAAACAAGACTGTGTAAATTGTTCCTCTGGCTTTCAGGTGGAACTTCGATTGCAATCAAAGCACTTTGATTGCAATATCAAAAATATGACCCTTACCTCTCAGGAAGGCATGACTTCACAAAATTTTTTGCTTTTTGTAGCATAGGTCCACTAAGAATAGAAAATGCCACAACTGAACTAGAGATTATTGGGAAAAGACAGTCCACTGGGAGTTGGGGCCATTCACTAAATATGGCAAACAGGGGAGAAGTCATATTTATTCCAGTGGAGCTTGCATAACCTAGTGTCACCAGCCAAATGGAAGATGTAATGTTTTCTCATGTATCAGCTCAGAAATCTTCACACTACACCACAGATACTCTTAAGGAGTAGGTCTTTTAGGATAGCAGAACCTTAACAATGGTTTTTTGTTTGATTGTTTTGGGGTGGGGTTTTTTTGTTGTTTTTTTGTTGTTGTTGTTGTTTTGTTGTTTTTTTGTTTTTTTTTTTTTTTTTTTAATATGCCTGAAGAAGCTCAGTGCCTGTTTTGGGTTTTTTTTTTAAGTTCCATTCCTCTGCAGTTCAGTAGAGGTAACAGAAATGACAGGGTAGCAGGCAGGCAGGTAGGCTGCCCACATTAGTTCACATTCCAAACGAATAGCAAAGGCCTTTCCTTTCAGCAGTTTATGCACTGACAGGCCAGTGCATAAATTGCTGAAAGTCCAAAGAATACTTTACCATTAAGGATACAAAGATCCAAAGTTCATAATTAAAGATTAAAATACTTCAGGTAATGACAGCAACATACGTATTAAAACTTAGTTCCAAATGCAATACAGCAATTATTTACCTATGAAGTCCCAAGATCAGGTCTTTTTTTCTTTTGCTAGGAATAGTAGGAGTTGTGAGAACATGTCCAAGTCTTTTAATGTTATTGGCTCACCATATCTATTCACCTGTCAGGTGCTGCACCATATTTAGCAATTCCTGTCAGCTCCATGACAACATTTGTCACTGGATTGCCATTTTTGCCTATTCCTGAATACCCTGCAGCTGCTTCTCTGAAAGAGTGAGTCATCCAAAACTGTTAAATCTGAAAGCCAGTCTCAGTTTGGCTCCCAGCAAAATCAACACATATGAAAAACCATCTACACTTATGTGGAGGTGTTCAAGGGACTTAGAGTGTAATGCTAAAGTGCTGTGGGGAGGCAAAGATTCTAGCACCTGCACACTTTGCGTGGTGTGGAAGTTCAATAACTCCACTGTCAGATCCTGGGGGCTAACCAGGAAAGTCAGCCGGCACCATATCATGAGCTGCAATTCAACTGTGGTGAGGCACCTATCCCTTAAAATAGCCTTGATGAGCAAGAAGAATCCCATACCCTCACCCACTGCAAACTTGATGTGATCAGCACTCAAGCTATGCCAGAGAATATCACCATTCTCCTGTACACAGACTTCACAGAATCACAGAATATGCCAAGCTGGAAGGGATTCACAAGGATGACTTGATGAGTCCTGATCCCTCACAGGAACACCCCAGGAAACCCACCATGTGTCTGAGAACATAGTCTAAATGCTTCTGAACTCTGTCAGGCTTGGTGCTGTGATCAGTTCCCTGGGCAGCCTGTCCCAGTGCCCAACCACTCTCTGGGGGAAGAAGCTTTTTCTAATATCCAACCTAAACCTCCCCTAACACAACTTCAGGCCATTCCCTCAGGTCCTGTCACTGGTTATTACAGAGAAGACATCAGTGTCCATCCCTCCTCTTCCCCTCACAGGAAGCTGTAACTGCAGTGAGGTCTCCCCTCAGTCTCCTCCAGGCTGAACAGACCCAGTGCCCTCAGCCACTC